>JASANE010029002.1:0-21395 GCA_030248225.1 Trileptium ribeirensis | reverse complement strand
CGGGTATGCGTAGGCAACACGATGTGGTACCGGCTCGTACGGTTCTGGCTTGGCACGGCAGGTTGACGCATTGAAATGCATACAAGTGCCGGGAATGGATAGACAAAACGGTACCACTTCGGGTCGAAAATTTGCAGGCTAGGCATATTACAGTTCATGCAAGTGTTCAACATGGATACACAGTACGATACATAATCTAGTCGATAACGTTCAGGCTTGTAACCCCTTGCACAGCATACGAGCGTCGGGCATGGATAGACAACATAGTACAGTATCGGTTCGATAAGCTGCAGGCTTGGCATATTGTATTGAATACTAGTGTTCTGCATGGATAGACAGCACGATACAGAACAAGCTCGATATGGTGGAGGCTTGACGGCTTGCACAGCATACAAGCACCGGGCACAGCTTGCCAGCGCGGTTCGATAGAAGCTCGATAAGCTGTAGGCTTGGCATGTTGCTCTGCAGAGATAGAACTGGGTCACTGTCTCATTACTCAGTAAACCAGTGACCCAGTTCTACAACTGACCCATTAACCCAGTAAACCGGCCGAAATGGTGACCCATTTGAACCAGTGATCCAGTTCTATCTCTGGTATCTGTCATGTTCACTCTGAAATTACGGAAGTCAAAGTGTTCAATATCTTGCTCTCTATATTACGCACTTTCCATTTTTCCGAAAACAAATGACCCCACGTATACCCTAATTTTCTTCCACATACGTGTGGATTCCTTGCAAGCGACGTAGTGCTGCCCAGGCTGTACCACGAGAAGGTGACACAGCCCACCGCTCTACCGCCCAACCAGCCACCCAAACATATGCGGAGCTTGGGCATAAAATTGTTAAATTCAGAAATTTTAGGACGATTGTGTTTGATTGAAATAGTGTCGGCGACAGTAGCTTGCGACATGTAAATTAACGAAATAATTGAAATTAAGCAAATCTTTTGTAGTTACGATGCGGTGTTAGATGTGTACGGCTGCGTGATGTTACGTCGGCTACTGTAATTGCATCCAGTCAAGGGCACTGCTACTTAGGGCTGCGCATGCATCTTCTTGCAGCGAAATGCTACGTACGTAAGGCAGTCTTAAATGCTACTTTCGGTGTCGTTACCGCAAACACCCAAGGGAACTACTGCGTACGGATGCGTACTCAATAATACAGCTATTGTTATAATGAGTGAAAGCCTAATGCATCAGGCAGCTTAAGGCATCGTAGCTTCGTAGCATCGGCGCAACTGGATCACGACCAACAACCCAGTGACCCAGTGACACATCGAGGTAGTGACCCATTTGGCCCAGTGACCCCGTTCGACCTCTGTTGCACTGTATATAGGCGTCGGCAATGACACGTGCGCAAGCATAGGGCATGGACTCGGTAAGTTGCAGGCTTGGCATACTGCTAAATTGTTTAACTTGAGCCTCTTGCAGTACGATGCGGCACAGGCATGGTATGTCTTGCTGGATGCAGGAGTTTTGTATAGACAGAAGATATGAAACGGCGCATTATATAGTGATTCAGCTTCATTTTTCATGTGGAATACCAATCCCGACAAGACTATAAATATAATGCAGCAAATTCGGAGCGGAATTAGTTGTGTGCACAGGCAAGAATAGATACGTTTACTCGGTCTTCAAAACTTCTAAAAGGAGATTACTATTATAAAACACAAACAGCTTGAATAAAAAGCTGAAATATATTTTATTCAAAACGTATGTGTGTGTGAATTGGCGCGTACATTAGTCGGCCTTTTATAACCAGCACCTTTAAAAGTATAAACGAGTTCCAATCGAATAGTGTTCGCATGATAAATCACATCAGCTTCTCGTATTAACGATAACGGTTCAACAAGCTTTTAGGTCAAAAGGAACCTAATTTCCTCAATCTGAAAAAGACGGTAAATGTCGCTTCGGAATTCAGCAGCACCGTGTTCTGATTCAGATATATTCCTTAAGATTTGTGTGTCACTGGCTGGAAGATAATTATGGCGACGCCGTTGCGTATAAATTATATAGCTTGTATCAGTATCGTTGCTAAAGGTTATAAGAAAATCTTCTATTATAAAACGGTTGTTGTAAGCACGAATGCGTTTAGGTTATATGTGTGAACGTAAAGGCCAAGTTTTTATCTAAAATTACTAGCTAAGACATTGTTTTCGGCTCTTCTCACATATTTTTCGAGCAAATATTTTTGCTATCATTTATAATAGCAAATATTTTTACTATAGTTTAATAGTTTAAAAGGACATAATAAGTATATTCATCCCTTGGTAAATATTAATTGCTAGTACTAAGTAGAGCTATGGTTTTGCCTCGGATGTGCTTATCAAACTGTTGTGTGACCGATCTGCGATTTGACACTTCGGTAAATCCTACTGCACCAGCCGAAGTCAGAAAAATTCTCCGTCGATAATAGTTAAGAATAGGAAACCAGCTAAGATATAATGAAGGCTATAAAGTACCAGATATTAATGTGCTATAAAATACAAAAATATAAAATAATAAAATATGATACATTTGTCTTCATAATAAAATATTTGTCTTGTTACGTAAGGTACGTCTCAGCAACATATAAAGGGAAGGCAACAACTTGGCTATACTGGTTATAGTTGATAAACTAAGCTTAGCGATAAAGCACAAGGTGTTTTCTCTAAGAGAGTCCGAAAACATTTAGGCACCCAATGATGTCTCGACAGTCGACCCTGGCGTAATAGCCCAAAAATTCGTAGTACAGTACCTGCTGAACTCCGAAGTTTTACTGTTCCCAGGGAAATTACCGTCAAGACCACCTGGTTTTACAGTTGTAACCAAAAGTATGACGCACCTCCTAACATAGCAAAAAAACACGTCTAACATAGGGCATTTCATTTATAAATCTAGGATCAACAGATGTTCGAATAACCTGAAGCTAATTTTTTGCTTTTAGACGAAATACTAGCAGATACAAAGATTCTGTTTCCCTAAAAATTGCTAATGCGAAAAGCTATATTTGCTCGCAAAAGATTATTCTGATGCAATATCGTAGAAAATAACCATAAATTTTAACGATTTTAATAAATGTCTTGAGGCATTATTACGGCTTAAATTTCAACGCAAGATAAATAATGCAAAGCTTTGTGCGTAAACTTGGGCTTCGCTCACCATCCATAAACGATTTATTGTTTGAAAGCGAGATCAGTCAAATATTACTGGATCCAGTGTTTTATTAACGACCCCAAAAAAGGAACGGGAACTTTTCTTAAGCCGCCTGCTGTTGTTTAGCCAACAACTACAACATATAAACAATAAAATAGAACATGTCTATGTATATATGCTACCAATATATGCGATCACTAGTACGTAAATTTATTTTCCAACATAGCCAACAACGATGGTAGAAAAATCTGTACACCCAGATTGGAATTCATAAGCCATTATCTTTTCTAATAATATTGGACAGAACAAGTTAGAATTTGAGGGAGTATGTATAAAAATACCAGTTTACAGGGTCCTAAGATATAAGTGGAGAGAATGTGATCAAAACCTTTAATATTCCACGACAAATTTGACTGTTTTCCTAGTTCGACCTGGTGCGAACCATAATAAGGTTCAACCAATTTTTGTCATATATAAAATCTTTCTTACATCAGGTACACACGTGTATTTCAAAGTAATATGCAAAGATATTACAGCGGCCAAATTATACTTTCTAGCAGTTGCTGCCTAGAACTCTACCAATTTACGATCACATTCCTTGCGACTACAAACAACCATTTGACCAATGTTTTGTAAATTTGGTTTGCAAATTAACGGTAAAAATGGCCTTACGCCATGCAGACGACGGGTTAGCCAATGCTGTTAAGTCAGGTCAACTAAAAATTTCAAATGGAGTATTTTCTGAGAAAAACTATGTCATGAATCACATGAACATTTAGTGTTGCATCTCGCTTTTTTAAACAGAAGTCAGATTGTACAGAAAAATTCCTGATTTGGTAGTCCACACACTATTATTCTTTAGAGTTCAAAACGATGTCCCAGGCGCAAACCTACCATCCTGATATCTCCCGTGTGTATATATTTATTTTCAGCCGACTTGTACAGTTTCCTTGCGATGAATTTGTTCGGCTTGAGGAATCAACCTGCTGAGAAGGTTTAATGAGCTTTTTAATTTATATATTAAACCAACAACCAGCTCTCAAGTTTAGTGCAGTGCCGAACCTATGGACACTGCAAAACATCGACAAAGCGTCGTCCATAGATACAGGCATTGACTAGAAACAGCAACCCTTCCTTCACTTTTTGATAAAAATTGAACAAAATAAATGATAAAACTCCCAAAATTCAAAATGGGCCGATCTATTTGTGCGCGTCTTATTTCGATTTTTGTTATATTTCTGCGACATTGAAGTTTTCAATAATATAGCTGACAATCCTGCGTTCAACGGACTTTCTCATTAACTTTGGTAGCTCACGAATACATTCCAAATAGTTGCGATCGTCAGACCATTTGGGATACAACTTATCTAGGTTAGCATTACGTTGCCGCTTCCATGCTGCAGCAGTCTATGGCTACAGCTACATAGGTTGTTTGTTTTAGCACAAGCTTATTTTGGTCGCGGGATTTTCGTTTGTGGTGTGTGGGGAAGTGCGCTTTTGTTGATGATTTGTTTTATATTTAATAGGTTCGCTATTTTTTTTGTTTTATATATTCTCTTGGTTTGATAGAGTTATTGTTGAAGGATGTTCTAGGTGCTGTCGGTCGGTTTGCTTTTGAAGCGATATTTTCGGCTAGTAAAAGTGTAATCTCTTTTGTTTAGTATCGAAGGTATCATTTATGTCTTAATAATCGGCAAACGACCGAGGACATCGCGTATATAATTAGTAGTTGCGAAAACCTACTGAGTTAATCCCAAGTGATAAGACTCATCTTCATTGAAAATAGTGCATTTTCCCATCGACTATAATAATTGTGCTGTAAGGTCAACCGTGTAAAATTTTGGTGTGCCACTATCCCTTCAGTTTTCCATGGCAAGATACTAGTAAAAACAATGACCGCTACGAACTAACACTTCGTAAAGGAAAGCGTAGGCAACTTTCTTGGCCAATAATTATTTTCGGTGTTTTAAATTTTGCGTATACAACATCGCATTGTCATAATAATCCTTGATAGCATTCAAATGCAAGCGAGTTCAAAGTGGAAAGTAGAAAGGGTGACTATTTTTTTTTGGAATTGTATTTAATAAGTATGTTTATCCATTTTCGTGAAATTGCAGTAAAATTCAGTATTTATATCTCATGGTTAGGCCTAGTCTAGTCTTTGCTGTGGTTCTTTTCAACAATCATATTTTTACGTTTGTCAGGTGTGTCGGGCGGAATAAACACACACGCAAAATGCACTATTTGTTCCATAATCTTGTTATAATCCAATATTCTACAAAACAATAACGGTTCGCTAATTTAATGAATTTCCGTTTTATATACATTAACTCTTGGTATTGCATAAAGAGTAATATTCGTTGAAAGGATGTTACTAGGTGCTGTCCTGGTACGGTTTGGTTTTGAACCAGTGATAATTTTCGGCTAACCAGTAAAAAGTACAAGTAATCATCTTTTAAGTTACTAGTCACATCGACGGTACTCGATTTATGCTTACCATAATCGGCAGCGAGGAATCGCGTATATATTAGTAGTTGCGAAACTACTAGTTATCCAGTGATAGATCATCTTTATCGAAATAGTGCATTTTCCCATCGACTATAATAATTGTGCTGTAAGGTCAACCGTGTAAAATTTTGGTGTGCCACTATCCCTTCAGTTTTCCATGGCGATATAGTAAAATCCGCTGTCTTCGTAGGAGCGTGGCCTTTCTTGGCCTATTTTTTCGGTGTTTTAATTTTGCGATAACTCGCATTGTCATATATCCTTGATAGCATTATGCGCGAGTTCGTGGAAGTAGAGGTGTTTTTTTTTTGGTTGTTTATAGTTGTTTATCCTTTTGTGAATTAAGAAAATTCAGTATTTATACGGGCGCAGCATCAGGGGGGGGTCGGGGGGGTCCTGACCCCCCCACTTTTGGCAGTGGGGGGGTCCACCGTTATAGTGGACCCCCCCACTTTTTCTGAAATTTGTGATTATTTGTCTGCTATAAACAAGCCTGAAAACTTTTTTGTTTCAGAAAAATATATTAAAATATCATGTCAGATAAGAAAGATATATTGCATTACTTTCGTAAAGTAACACCTGTTGCCAATGAACCTTCGGCGCCCTTAGACGAAAGTGAAGCTACCTCACCGAAGCAGGTATGTAAGATATCATTAACATCACAGAATGGCTAAATTTTTATTCCATAAACTTTAAACTCCGAAACATGTGTAAGTGTATTTGGATATTTTATCATAACCCGGCAACATAGATACGTTTGCAGCAGGGCAGTTCCACTACGGCCAATTTTCCGGAATGTTCTACTACCCCGACTTAGGATGAGGCTTCGTAACGTGACGATAACGAATTTTCCGGGGCCCATATACATTTCCGGCTTTTGGTCTATTTGTTGGTATATACGTCGGCTTGTGACATTGTAATGGCTTATTGCATAGTAAGGATGGATAAGCGGAACACGCACTGTATTGGGAAAGTTGTGTGCTGAATAATGCAGGAGAAAACTTAAGCTGCGAGGCTTACCATCCTCTTTTGACACGATGTACAAATTGTTGTTAGAGAACAACTCGCTGATTTTAATACCCTATTCGATTTTTGAAATTTTCCGTACTATGAACGCTTACTATGCGATGACCAAAAGGCCTGACCTATGTTAGGCAGCAGCTTGCGACCCAATTACTAATTGGGCAGTTTTCGGTTCCTTAGCATTTTATATGCGTTGTCCAATACCCCTAATTTCTGTTCGCTTGCGCTTCAAAGAATCTTTTGTTCATTGAACAAGCGATCGCCAATCGCTATTGTCAAAATAGGATGGTAAGCCTCGCAGCTTAAGTTTACTCCTGCATAAGCATTGTGGTTGATGTCATTTAGTCTGTTATTGTCACAGCCGTCAGGCAATACAGTGCCACAGGCTACAACTATAATATAACATACGTCGGAAGCATAGTTGCACGTTAAGTTGGTGCTGAGTAAAACAGCCGAACTATGAGACTGTTTCAGGTACCATCAGAGCAGGTTTTTCCGTAACCGATTCATGTTTATAACTATAAATTATCTGTAAACGATTGCCAATTACCAGAATAGGGGAGTCGAAGAAGCATTATTTTATGCTATATGCTAAGGAATTCGTTTTAAACCGAAATAATGGTTGACGAAACGACTGATATTTCTGGTATCGAACAGGTTTCGCTCTGCGCCAGGTACGTCGATGACAACTTGAAACCTGTCGAAGTTTTTCTTGGGCTCTACGACACTGCAGACACAACAGGGGAGTACCTGACAAAAGTCATCACCAATACCCTTCAGCAGATTGGCTTGCCAATATCCCAACTTAGGGGACAATGTTACGACGGCGCCGCCAATATGGCCGGGCGCTTCAAGGGTGTAAAGACTCGAATATTAGACGCAGAACCAAAAGCATTGTTCGTTCATTGCGTTAATCACGGCCTAAATCTTGCTGTTCAGGAACCAGCAAAGAACATAGCGCTTATTCGTGACTCCCTGCAGCTTGTCCACGAAGTGGGGAAACTAATCGGAGATTCGGCTCAGCGCATTTCTAAGCTTAAGGAAACGGCGAAACAGCTTGGAATAGAGACCGTGCATGTTCCCAAGACCCTGTGTCCGACGAGATGGGTCGTTCGTGGTAAGCCTCTATCGTTACTTTGTAGCAAGGAGCAGTACGGACTTGTTATGGAGACACTCGAAGACATTTCTAGTACCAGTACGAGGCAAGAAGCCGGCGCTAAGGCAGCAGGCCTTTTTGCTCAGATGCAAAAAGGTGTCACATATCTTGGGTTGGTCATGGGTGAAATTGTCTTCACAAGGTCAGAATTCCTAGCCACCAAACTGCAGGGAACAACTATGACCGTCGCGTCGGCAAAAGAGGCCGTTGATGCAGTGGTTCAAAGCCTGCGCGATCTCCGTAGTGACGAAAAATTCCAGGAAATCTGGCTGAAGGTTGAAGCAGCGATTGAAGAGTTGGAACTTGAGCCGATTGCGATTCCGAGAGTAAAACGACCTCCGAGACGGCTGGAACACGCAACGACACCGGTAGCTCCTCATATTGCGACCAATCCAATGTCACATTATCGCACCATTTACTTTCAGCTGCTTGATGTCGTTACTGTTAGCATATCCGACCGTTTTGATCAAGCAACCATGAACACGTTGCAACAGCTGGAAGCTACGCTCATCTGCAAGGATGTCACCAAACTTCCTACGGCATACATGGATGAAGTTGATTCGGAAATGTTACAGCATGAATTTGCACTTTATCGTGGCCCCTCCAGCTCCGTTACCGCTGTTGCTGATCACATGGAATCAATGAAACCTGGCGCTCGCGGCATCTTTTCGCAGATCGAGAAACTCTTACGTCTTATCATGGTGGTACCTCCAACCAGTGCATCACCTGAGCGATCTTTTTCCTGCCTAAGACGGCTGAAAATATGGCTGCGGTCCGTCATGAGCGAGTCCCGTCCGACTCACTTGGCCGTGGTTCACGCCCATCGGGATATTGCCGATCAGATGGATCTGAATGACATTTGCAGAGACTTTGTTTACAAAGAGAATCGTTCTAGGATCTTTGGGACATTTTAGAGGGATCGCTTGCGTCAAAGACTTTCTGTAGAGCCTACTATATGAATGTGCTGATATAGAATACATTTAACTTTTGGTTGATTAATTCATTATCCTATTTAGGTATTTGAATTGTTAAACCTGTACTGCGGACAGCGTCAATAACTGCTTTTGTATAAACTCAAATTCTATATATTTGGATATGTGCACTGTGAAACTCGATAGCTAACAGAGACACCAAGAGGAAGCGTGTAAACATAAAACATATTTTCACAATGAAAATTTCATGCGTATTTCCGATTCGCAGTGTCGTGCTTAGGGCAGTAGCAGCAGCCATAGCTACGAGGAAGGAGCTCCGCAAGGGTCAGTACAGAGTTCCACAAAGGAACGTGGCCGCAAGGTGAAAGTAGCGGGGGACCGCACCAGAGATCTTGTCGGTGTGGCGAAGGCACTGAACACGGCACTGCGTATAAGTGGTTGCTCGACTAGTTTGTAGCAGGACATTTGTAATACTCTTTAGTCATTACGAAGAACTAGGGTGTGCAATTTACACATTTCACCGGTGATGTTATCTTTCATCAGGTGGACCCCCCCACTTTCGAAACGCGTGCTGCGCCCCTGGTGTTTGTTTTTTAGCAGGTGCGACGAGGGGGACGTCGTTAAACGGTATCAGGGTGCCGTTAGATGGGGCGAGGTCGTCATGGGGTATAAATTTTTGGAATTTTTTGGAACTCAAATTTTCAAATTTTTAGGCACTCATTTTACCTTTGGCCAATTTTGTGGAATAGTGGTGAATAAACATAACAAGCGGTAGTTACGTTCAAATTACTGCGATTGCAATCGTGCTTGGTATCAATTGTGTACTAAAACCACATGTGCATCAATATTGTCACGAATTTTTACCGGCACAATCCCTACCTGACTGGCAAAGTGCGACATATGACATAGAGTTTATGAACATGCAATCGATGCTGAAAACCCAACCACACTAATCATAAGCAATTCTGTGCTTCAGTTTTTTATCGTGAACAAGTTACTAGCTGTTTTACGGTGTGATAAAAACTGGACGAACATAATTTGTCGAATGACTAGATTAGTTTCTGTTAAATTTCTTGCTAGTTGACGATAGTCTGTTAGCAATGGTCAGCCGTTAATAGCTGAATATAAAATACGAAACATGCAAAAAATCATATCTCAATCAGCATTTGACATAAAGCCGAAAAAGAATTCATAGATTAATGCTCATAAACCTTTCATGACTCTGTTATATGAGCCAACAATGTATAATTTTGTATATACTTACTATAAATACTAAGATGTCTATAAATGCATAAATTAATGCGCCACTAAGCTTGAGGTTTCCCAATAACCATCCTATTTCGTAAATCCTGGTGTGGAATCCACATCCATAGTTGCGAAATAAACAGGAAACTCGATTATATTCATTGCTAGCTAAGACTTGGGGATTTGCATTTACACAGCGACAGTTCAATCACATTTAATAACTTTGAATTGGAATTCCTTTCTGTTCGCGATGTAATTCAATGCATTATGACGTCAAATTATTGTTTCTGAATTAGTGTTTGCGAACAAAACCCTTGTCAATTCAAATCCGGCGAAAGTTTGTTAGGGGAACAAATGCGATGTTCGCGAACAGAAATGAGATTTTCTCGACCGACTCGAAAATGTTCGGGAACTCGCTTTTTTCAAAAACAAAATAATGTAGTCTGCAGCGTCATCCTAAGTTTAGTTGTGCACAGTAGCCACTGATCTATGTCGCAAACCAGCCAATATGTCGCAAGCCAGCCAATATGTCGCAAACCAGTCAATCGCAGCAGGAACCGACAAAGCAACATAACAGATACTGCTCCCTGATGCATGAACACGTCGATTTTCTTCAATCCAGAGTAAATTCATTCAGATGTTGACAATTTAAACGCAGCTATAAAACATAGCTTTTCTGTTTATACAGTGTAATATTTTATAATTCTATGTCGCGTAAACACGTACTTCAGTCAAATATCTAAAACACCGAGCACGGTAGGTATGGCTGTGATGAGTTCAAAAAATTTGCTAAAATTATTTTCGGGGTGAAGGATATATTTTCAGTAATGGAAGATATAATGTTCTTTTCATTTAGTAATTAACTATCATTTCGAATTCTAAAACTGTATGTAACAAGTCATACAAAAATAGAAGACGAATTCACCATTAAATCAATTTCAGGATTCCCGAAAACAAAAATAACATACAATTAATTTGTAATTACTGCTATAAGTTTACCTCCAGAGCAACACACAGTTGAATCTTGATCTGCTCCAATATGACACCAAAATCCTAGAGGACACGATGATCCAAGACTATCAACGGCTGAACAACGTTGAGGGACACCACTTGGATCGTGTAACGTGTGTGAGTTTTTACCGCAAGGATTTTTAAACACTAAAACGCAATACAGATGTGAAGTAGACGGCGCAATCTTAATTACCATAATATTTGACATTTTATTGGAATATGTAATAACGAAGCCTAAATTTATATTCAAACACATCGCTAAGCTATCATATATTATCGATTTTGAGATTCCTGTACAGTTTTGCGAAATAAATGGGACTGGTGTTATTTTTAAAGTTTAGCTTTTACTGTGCTTCTGATTTTCAGTAGAAAGTCAAAAGACTGTTTCGTCACTACCCTCATTTACAACCTGTTGAAAAAGGTTGTTTCATATCCTCTAGATGTTGCAAATTATAATACACCTAAATTGCGCTAACTATGGCCATACCAGAGTAAATACAGCTTTAGCAATATATAAAAACTAGTAAGCGAAAAATCCAACTATATTGCTAATAATCAGTCAGCAGCGCCTCGACTTTCCATCCTGTATAAAACAACAAATGCTTTGTTTCAATTTTGTGGCCTAAGGCCCAATAAGAGATAGATATATATATATATATTTACAATCTCATACACCTAATGATACAACAACCGTGACGTAATAATTGATACATTCGATTTATTATGGAAGACAATTTTTTATAATCTAACCCAATTATATTCGGTGCAAATTTTTACAGCAATTTGATTTGATTACTTATGCACTTGAATGAAATTAATAAAAAACATAACTATATAGTTAAAATTAATGTTATTCCTTGACTTATGGAAATCTACTTGAAAACGGACCCTCGAGTTTAGAGCGCTACGATTAGTAGAAAAATTATAGAGCTAAATTTTAGCTCATAGTAGCAATTTTGGGCTAACGGGATAATTGAGCTTCGACATCACAATATTCTCATTAGCTTAGTAATTAACAGGAAAACGGTACAAAACGATTACCACATAATGCGTGATTAGCGGCTGTTCTCCTCTGAGCAATACATGTGGCAATTGTGTACTTTATTGTTTGTATTTTGCACGGTAACGCCCAACGACAGCTGATAATTACGAAATACATACCTGGACATGTTTTTTGACATTCCTTTAGAGAAATAAAGTTGTTTTGATTGCCCTTTGCGCCTCTGTATAGAAAGATAACACAATGCCTAGTTTCAGCGTTGAAATAATATCGTGGGAGTGCATCTGTACCATTGCCTTGTGCCAATGGCAAACTGCATAGATCGCTTTTATCTGCAATTATATGGTAACCAGAACATAAATACAACATTGAAATATACTGAAGAATAAATGCACATAAACTTCGTTTTACAGACAATCCCACAATTTCATGTTCCTACCTACTGTACAAAATTCATGAATCCAAAAATCTATTAATTTAAAACTAAAAGTGTGCAGTTTAAATTCAACCACGCTTTGACGTTTTTGTTGTTATGGAGTATTGTTGCAGCTGTCGGATCGTCATTAAATATTTGTAAAATTCCAATGTTTTAGAGAGAAAATTTTATATTATTAAAGCGACAAGCTGCAACTGCCAAATCGCTGTTTCCGAATTAAGGTCAGCCAAACTTGCCCTTTCCAACGTTGATCGGACGAAATAAACGTTTAGTGACCGTCTAAAATGTGAAAAATAAGTCATTTTCAAGTGTTCTCTCTAGAAATCTTAAAACTCGTACTAGCGTTAATGACATTCGAACAGTGCTTAAGAAAGAGGTTCCCTGAACTCCGTTAGGTCTGACATAATCACAGAAACGTATCTAATTTTGGCTAAAGCCATTTCACTAATGAGCAGTTTGTTATACATATTGTAGAGTCCAGAGCCTCTAGAACACCTGAATGCTTTAAACACCGAAAATACGATAATGTATATAGCGGTTGGAAAACAAGTGCCCTCGCCTCATAAAATGAAATTAATAGGAACTCATCTGCTGAAAAGTCACACAGCACATTTAGATGCTTAGTCGTATATATTAAAAAGCTAAGCTAAACAAACAACTAACATACAACCTGTTTCACTACAATTTCAATAGTTTATGCATAAGTTGGCCATTCAAAAACTTTATGCAATTTTGATCATATCTATTGGCATACAACGAGAAAAATGCAATATTCGCTGCTGGAGCATCATGCGATTCATATAATTTTCGTATTCCTGGTTTCAATGTTCTTGTAAAGTTTGAAATTTAATATATACCATTTATGTAAAATCATATTCTTTTTAAAACAACTAAACATTCTCATAATAAATATGTAAGTTTTGCAACTACAATATTGTAAATGACCATTGTTAAAATTGTAATATCAATTTATTTTGAATTGCTGTAGTGGCAATGCTCTAGCGCTTTTTGGGCATACTAAATGTGGTCAATGCAACTTTAAGGGACGGAAATGAAATACCTGCTAACCCGTTCTCTAAGAAAAGGTTGTCTGACTTGAGTCTGGGATTGCCGAACATCCGCTCCAAACGTGTTTGTAACGATATATTGTCCGGTTCTTAAAGGTGGCATGAGCCAAAAATATTTTAAACTGAGTGCTTCGCTGGGCCATTTGGGTTTTTGATAACTTCTGAAAAATAATGAGATGAGCTATCAGCAGGGTAAGAGTGCATTAGATGAGTGTATGGCATTTCCCTGCACTCACGGTCCGAGCTACTCCTAACCCATACGACCCAAAATATGCGAAAGGATCGCTATATTCGCACCTGGTTTGGCTATATGCGTGTTATTTGTTTCGTTTTTGAAGAACAATTCATTCTCTAAGCAGCTGCGAATGGTGTGTAGCTCATTTACGCTACAGGGTTGGGCCACAACGGGTTTTTGAGTGGGCAGACGAGGTCCAAAATACATGAAAATGGCATTATATCTTCAACCGCTTGAGCTATATGGGTGTTATTGGTCTCGTTTTGTACAAAGATTTATTTACTGACTGGCATATTGTGGGTCTCAGAATGCTTAACAAGCGGGTATATCTCCTCAACTAGTCAAGAAACATGGTTGATATTCGGCTCATTTTGTATGCTTATACTCAATCTAGCTATGTAAGCCTAGCTAAATTGCATATTCATAAATACATTTTCATATTCATCACCTTGGCGGTAAGACAAGATACTGATGTACATATGGTACTCGCGAAAATGAACGTCGCTAGAAATAATGTTCTAAAATGGATTTTATTATTAATTTAAATAGTTTCGGAATATCGAGCGAGCCACCCTCTCCCGACTCGCCAGAAATGCGACAGTCATTTCCGGCTCGTGTTGTACGTATACAACCCAAATACGAAGTCTTGCTGAAAATATCAGCAACATCAATTGTAATTATTTGAAAGCGCGTTTAAAGTGAGTTCAATACTGCAGCTATCCTAGATTAGGTCTTATACGTTGTGCAAATTCAAACCATGAAAACTAAACTTGACTTGGTTTCAGCTTACTAAATGGTATATATTGCTTTTGTCGTATTTTTCTCAAAACTGTCCCGCTCGCTTTGGACTTCGGAAATGGTTTATACCTTGTACAGCGTGTACATATCTAGCAGCTCAGCATAATGCGTCAGCACTATCATGTATGTGTCAAATGTGGTAGTCAAAATTTTGAAAAAGATGAAGATAACATTCTTAAAATTTACGTACGTCTCGGGTACGCAATAACGGGAAAAATCATATAATGGTTGACACACATCAATGCATATATAACCGACAAAAGCTTTATATAGTTCTTTTCTTAATACAGTGATATCATAAAACGATATACCACCTTCATCTTGATGTTTTTGTTACGCTAGGAACGATTGATTGATCTGAGAGATTCAATGATTTTATAGTATTTGCGCAAATCCATTTAGAATGAAATAACATGGATTCTTTTAAATTTTTCAAGTTTGTGAAAGGTCAGATCTGAAAATGTCAAAATCGTGATTTTGTAGCTGGCTCTCCCAAACTGTCTTGAATTTACCTGGGGAGCCGTACTGGTGCCCAGTGTCAAACTGGAGGCGCACAGAAAAACGCGGAAATGCTATAAATAACTCATACGCAATACATATACAATAATAATTCGCATCATATATAGTGAAACCCTGTGGGCTGACTGCAGTTTTAGTGTGTCAGCTGCCCTGGACAAAATTTTAGGAATTTTTACGTCCATAAGGAAATCTGTCATATTTTTGCCCCGCGGAAAGAAACTGTCCTATTTTTGTTGTGCAGAAAGTAACTGGGGGCTTAACTGAGGATCACCTGTGGGAGGCCGAGTGTCCTAGGGGCCCCTCCGTCCTTCATGGGAAAGCTAGTGCGCTGTACTCATAAAACACACATGCTTTCTTTAGGTATACACGAAACTTGGTGGACGAGGGTAATGGAAAGTTCAATTTAATGCTACTGTGTTGGGGCGAAAACATGGGAAGTAGTATTCACGATCATTCCAACGCACATTGCTTTGTCAAGGTTGGTTGTATGTTAAAAGGATATGTGATGCTGCTGGACTATTTTGCAAATGGAATTTATTTACAGATTTTTAGTTTGCTGAAGACGGTAATTTTGATTCATTCAAATGTATGTATGATCACAAACGGTGCTCACTCGTATATTTTACCACCCGCAGTATACTTGTTGGCTGGGTTTTTTTGAATGTAACTGTATACTTTAGAACCTCTCCTTATCACCATGGATGATTTAGTGGTTTTTAGCTCAATACTTTAAAGTGCTTTATTTACTGTGAAAACATTTTTTTGATTTTCCTGAATATGATGAAGTGATTAATTCAAACGTATCTCTGACTACAAACGTCGATCACTCGTATAATTTGCCACTCGCAGCATACTTGTGTGTTGACCGACTTTCAAATAGGTAACGCTCTGTTTTAATACCTACCATTCACTGCTGTTTAAATACAGGACCTTTTGTTTCGAAATTAACATAAAATTTTAAACGTTGCCTTTTGCTGACATGTTACTTTTTCGGAACTCAGCACTTCTGGTCTCGCAGACGATCCTGGGCCGAGCCATGCCAAAATCTGCTGATAAACCCCAAGAAAATATATATAGGTGTTGATTGTTAGGTTGTAATTTTATTATTGGAAGGCCTCCGAGTTCGCATGGTGCAAATCCCAAAAATATGTCACGGAGCCTGCTGCAGGGAAGTCAATAAACTCAGTTTTGCTCATCGAGCTAGCACGTCTTGATTCTTTTGCATAGCACTATGTACCTTATGAATTCCCAACAGTCTCTGATCAGGGCTTTCCACCATGTCTTGTCTTATGCAACTCACAGATTGTCCACTCCCCTGACCAACGTATTTTGTGCATCCGCGGCGGGCGATGATAGTCCTCCAAGTCTCGTAAAGAACGCTCCGGTGTAATTCTTCTAGGCGTCTTGTGGTCGCCGTTAATGTCCTGCCGAGCACTAACTCTGCTTGTGCTGAACCTGCTGCTCCCATCTTAAATGCGCATTATGTGTCACAGCCACCTCAAACGTAACGGCTTAATACACTGATTTAGGTGTGAAAAAATTCGCTCAACCGTTCGTTTAAAACCTGGCGCGAAGAGGTTGTCCAACAGCCGACCGCCATCATCTCCGCTGTACCACCTCCGCACGTTTCGAGTTTGCCTCTCGCGCAGGCACACGAAGACGCATCCTTATAGAAGCACCGACGTGACGGAAGCTTCGTACATCCAGATTTCTATTCTTATAGAGACATGTTTTTTCACCGACCACAAACATTCACGCAAGGATTAAATGCCTTGCAGCTTTCGCGATCCCCGAGGCATTTCACATCCCATGTCGGTTATTGTTTATTTTTTGCACCTTCTAGCGTAAAAGATCTCGCCCTAGAACATCACGCTCTAAATCTGTTCGCTCATATACAGAATATCTCAATTCCAATTAGATATATGACTACAATGACCGTAGCGTTGCCGTTGTAGAACTTCAGGTGTATAATTGCTGGTGTAAGACTTTAAATGCGCTCAAGAAGAGGACATTGGAACGACGAAATGATCGCTAAGCTCAAAGTAGCCATAGCAGCACCGTTTCCTCTCGCTTTGCGAGTTACTAGTGTGTATCGTTGCGGACTATAAGAAAATTCGTTTGCTTATATTTGCAAAAATGAATTTTTCGTTTGCGAAAATTGATAAACAATTCGTAGAAAGAGTGCACGAATTGTTCCCATCAGTGCACAGTCTGCTTTTACTTCATTCAGTAACTGTAATATCAAATGCTGCGTTTTGACTAGGATTTATTGAGATTTGTGTAAAATTTACTATTCGGTATTACTGAGAAACATCCCTGAACGCACTAATTGCACCATAGATTTCATATATATGCAGCAATAGTGATCATCTTTTTAGTATTGTTTAGATAACAGTTGGTGAAAACCTTGCTCGGTGTGGGTTGTATCAATCACTGCTTCTGGCTACCGTTTTGTACAAAATAACTCAAACCTTTGTAAATAGTTCAACTCATCATTACATAGTCCCATAAATGCTATGTGTTCGTGGTTCGTTGTATTATAGCAGCATATCGGGGACTATAATTGGCATGGAGCGAGTGGAGCTACCAATGAGGGCGCTAGGGTAAAAATCGTAAAAAATTTTGTCTGTTTCTGTCATTCATAACTTAGCTTCGGATAGATAGATTTTGGCAATTTTTTTCTATAGCAGAAGTGACGAAGATGTGCCCATTAGTTGAACGGCAACAGCGCCCACCACATCTTCCGAGGCAAAATGGAAAAACATGTTTTTAATAATTCTTTACCAAATCTGGCACTACGGATACTAGTCTTTCGCAGCCCAAATCTCGCGACACAGGCTTTGCATCGCAAAGTGAAGAATCAGCTCATCGAGATCTACAACTTTACTAACTACGACTTTTTTGTCAGATCTTTTTTGTTATACAAACACAATTTATTTATGATTAGCTTACATTTAGGTGATGATACCAAGAACAATGCGAAGAATAGATGTTCAGGCAGGCAGAAGGTTTTCGTAGCTACCCAGTTAACAGCACAGCCCCATGTCATGATGCAATGATGATGAACTTATATAGTAATATGGTTCTTGCGACCTTCGGATTCTTTTAATGTACATGCGGTCGGGGGGCTACATTTTTATTAAAAATTTTTAATACATGGGTCGATTCTAGTGGGGCATTACTATGTTTCTATCCGGCCTATTGTTAGACTGTATGCTAAATTTGGCTTTTTAAATTTAATTTTCGTCAGGTCGTGGTGGGGGCCACTTTTTGCATACCCCATTTTTGGCACTTTGTGTCTGGATTGTCGGCCGGCTAAGTCTGTTGTCCTTTGGTATAGTACAGTGAGTTAGTTTCTGTGACTATTCTGTGTCCACAGACAACCATGTTGGAGTAAAGGTCCTCAGCGGCCAGACTTTGTGGCCGGATTATCGGCCAGCTCAAACTGTTGTCCAATGGTATCGTACAGTAAGTTAGTTTCCGGGACGATTCTGTATTCATAGAAAATGATGTTCGAGTAAAGCTCTTCAGCGGCCGAACTTTGTGTCCGGATGATTGGCAAGCTCATACTTTTGTCCAATGGTATCGTACAGTAAGTTCCTTTCAGGGACGATTCTGTATTCATGGTACAACGATGTTCGAGTAAAGGTCTTCAGCGGCCGAACTTTTTGTCTGGATGGTCGGCCGGCTAAGTCTGTTGTTCTTGGGTATCGTACAGTGAGTTAGTTTCTGGGACGATTCTGTGTGCAGGACAACCATGTTCGAGTAAAGCTCCTCAGCGGCCCAACTTTGTGGCCGGATGATCGGCCAGCTCAAACTGTTGTCCCAATGGTATCGTACGGTAAGTTGATTTCCGGGACGATTCAGTATTCATATAAAACGATGTTTGAGTAAAGCTCTTCATCGGCTGAACTTTGTGTCCGGATGATTGGCAAGCTCATACTTTTGTCCAATGGTATCGTACAGTAAGTTAGTTTCTGGGACGATACTGTATTCATGGTACAACGATGTTCGAGTAAAGGTCTTCAGCGGTCGAACTTTGTGTCTGGATGGTCTGACGGCTCAGTCTGTTGTCCGTTGGTATCGTACAGTGAGTTAGTTTTTGGGACGACTCTGTATTCATAGACAACGATCTTCAAGCAAAGCTCCTCAGCGGTCGAGTTTTGTATCTGTATGGTCGGCCGGCTAAGTCTGTTGTCCTTTGAGTATCGTGCAGTGAGTTAGTTTCTGGGACTTTTCTGTGTCCATGGACAACGATGTTGGAGTAAAGCTGCTCAGCGGCCGAACTTTGTGGCCGGATGATCTGCAAGCTCAAACTGCTTGTCCAATGGGGTCGTACAGTAAGTTAGTTTCCGGGACGATTCTGTATTTCATGGGCAACGATGTTCGAGTAAAGCTCTTCAACGGCTGAACTTTGTGTCCGGATGATTGGCAAGCTAACAGTCTGTTTGTCCAATGGTATCGTACAGTAAGTTAGTTTCTTTGGGACGATTTTTTATTCATGGTACAACAATGTTCGAGTAAACCTCATCAGCGGCCGAACTTTGTGTCCGTATGGTCGGCCGGCTAAGTCTGTTGTCCTTTGGTATCGTACAGTGAGTTAGTTTCTGGGACGATTCTGTGTACATGGACAACGATGTTCGAGTAAACCTCCTCAGCGGCCGAACTTTGTGGCCGGATGATCTGGCCAGCTCAAACTGTTGTCCAATGGGATCGTACAGTAAGTTAGTCTTTCCGGGACGATTCTGTATTCATGGGCAACGATGTTCGAGTAAAGCTCTTCAACGGCTGAACTTTGTGTCCGGATGATAGGCAAGCTCAAACTGTTGTCCAATGGTATCGTACAGTAAGTTAGTTTCGGGGACGATTCAGATATCTTCATGGTACAACGATGTTCGAGTAAAGGTCTTCAGCGGCCGAACTTTGTGTCTGTATGGTCGGCCGGCTAAGTCTGTTGTCCTTTGGTATCGCACAGTGAGTTAGTTTCTGGGACGATTCTGTGTGCATGGACAACGATGTTCGAGTAAACCTCCTCAGCGGCCGAACTTTGTGGCCGGATGATCGGCCAGCTCAAACTGTTGTCCAATGGGATCGTACAGTAAGTTAGTTTCCGGGACGATTCTGTATTCATGGGCAACGATGTTCGAGTAAAGCTCTTCAACGGCTGAACTTTGTGTCCGGATGATTGGCAAGCTCATACTTTTGTCCAATGGTATCGTACAGTAAGTTAGTTTCTGGGACGATTCTGTATTCATGGTACAACGATGTTCGAGTAAAGGTATTCAGCGGCCGAACTTTTTATCTGGATGGTCGGCCGGCTAAGTCTGTTGTCCTTTGGTATCGTACAGTGAGTTAGTTTCTGGGACGATTCTGTGTCCACAGACAACCATGTTCGAGTAAAGGTCCTCAGCGGCCCAACTTTGTGGCCGGATGATAGGCCAGCTCAAACTGTTGTCCAATGGTATCGTACAGTAAGTTAGCTTCCGGGACGATTCAGTATTCATATAAAACGATGTTTGAGTAAAGCTTTTCAGCGGCTGAACTTTGTGTCCGGATGATTGGCAAGCTCATACTTTTGTCCAATGGTATCGTACAGTAAGTTTGTTTCTGGGACGATTCTGTATTCATGGTACAACGATGTTCGAGTAAAGGTCTTCAGCGGTCGAACTTTGTGTCTGGATGGTCTGACGGCTCAGTCTGTTGTCCGTTGGTATCGTACAGTGAGTTAGTTTTTGGGACGACTCTGTATTCATGGACAACGATCTTCAAGCAAAGCTCCTCAGCGGTCGAACTTTGTGTCTGGATGGTCTGACGGCTCAGTCTGTTGTCCGTTGGTATCGTACAGTGAGTTAGTTTTTGGGACGATTCTGTGCCCATGGACAACGATGTTGGAGTATTAAAGCTGCTCAGCGACCGAACCTTGCATCTGTATGGTCGGCCGGCTAAGTCTGTTGTCCTTTGGTATCGCACAGTGAGTTAGTTTCTGGGACGTTTCTGTGTGCATGGACAACGATGTTAGAGTAAAGCTGCTCACTGACCGAACCTTGTATCTGGATTGTCGGCCGGCTAAGTCTGTTGTCCTTTGGTATCGTACAGTGAGTTAGTTTCTGGGACTATTCTGTATCCATGGACAACGATGTTGGAGTAAAGCTCCTCAGCGGCCCAACTTTGTGGCCGGATGATAGGCCAGCTCAAACTGTTGTCCAATGGTATCGTACAGTAAGTTAGCTTCCGGGACGATTCAGTATTCATATAAAACGATGTTTGAGTAAAGCTTTTCAGCGGCTGAACTTTTTTGCTGTCCGGATGATTGGCAAGCTCATATTTTTGTCCA
>JASANE010029001.1:0-11484 GCA_030248225.1 Trileptium ribeirensis | reverse complement strand
TTGTAACCTCTTCAACTTTTCAGTTACGTATTGCTCGAATGAATTGGTTATAGTCAAATTTCTTCGCTAAAGTTTGTCACAACAGCGTAGTGCAACTTGGGCATATAATTCAAATTTGCTAAGGAATGCATGTAGAAATTGAGTAAAATCTTCATACATATTTGAATTAGTGTCGGAATATTGTTGGACAACGAACGGTGTCAGAAATAAACTATCCGTAGCCTGAAGGATAACCTCTACAATCCGTCCATGATAGACCAGAGAAAAATTTAATATTTGTTGTTGAGAGCTGATGAAATTAGAAACGTATGAAATGTGACGATTGTGTGGTTATGTGTCGGCTTGCCTCGCAAAAATGTTTGGAAGGTAGGTATCGTCCCAAGGGTCTCTATGGCTGCCCCCAAGATTTCTTGCGGTGTTACCAGCTAATGGGACATCAACAGTAGATGAGATAAAAGTACGAATGCCATTCTCCAATACTACTTCTATATTCCATATACTACTTCTATATTCAATTCGTCATTGCATTGTTTGTTATTGGTGTACTGATAGATGATACATCCTTAAGACTATACAATACTGTGGCTGCAGATACCAGACAAATCAATTTAGGGGTGTCCAACAAAATCCAATGGGTAAACCGGAATACGACGAAATCGATGCTATAAGGCATAAATGTTCAAGGTGTCTGTTGGATGGTTGGTAGATGGCCCTGACGTTGTAACTATGGCTTAGTGGGGGTTCTGACCAAGGCTGGATACCCCCTACCCCTATGGATACCAATAAAAACAAAGTACGGTCTTATGTTGTACTCTTAGAAAATTTTTTGTTATTCTCCTTTGGCTGTATTAAGAGTTAAATGGCTTTTGGCACGATGGTTTTTCTTGCAGCAAGAGATACCACGAAATATTTGAACTTGCTGTAGAACATTGAAACTCAGCTGCATGCAGGTTACAACGTTTGGCGTTATATCCACTAAGGGAAAAAGTATTTTTAATGGCTTTTCGTGACTAATAAATTTTATGAGAAATAAACAATATATATAACATGAATTATAGCTCTATGATATATTAGCTGTAAGGTTTTACTACACGGTATGTTGCTGCCCGAAATGTATTCCTACGTTTAAACATTATTGTTATTTATGCTATGGGTTTACATTTTCAACGTTGTGCCAACTTACCTACTAGACAATAAGCTGCTAAGTGTTTTAGCACTCAAATTCTCCAGGATTATTGAGCAAGGAATTGTATTTTGAAGTCTGTGGTCAATGGAAATTTACTGCTATAATGCTTATTAATAAAAATTCTGTTCTATAATTAAAATTATACAGCAGAGTAAGCAAGGTCGAACGGTGTGGGAGAGAAGTGTTGGGTAGTGGGCTGGACAAACTGTGTACATATGCAGAAAATACACAAATTGTTTCTATTAAAATCGAGCGCAACTATTGGGTTAAATATTTTTACTTAGGCCTAGCGATAGGACCTTGAAAACGAAACAATGGGAAAAGCATCTGCTAAAATGTCGCCTGGGATCCGAATCGATTCCTTCAGCATTAGATCACCAAGCAGACGCTGTACCAACTGGCCTATCCTTATCCAACTTTCATAGAAGATATAAAGCTGCTATATTCAACATCACTCCGTCATTACATTAAGGCCTACCAGTGGTTTTATTTTGATATATTATATATTTTATACATATTCCATATATTGTATTTTATTTCTTCATTTTCCATCAAGAAACTGGCACAGGGTTGAGCGTAGGTATGATTACGAACACAGCAAGGCGGCAGTACAACTGATCTGCCCGCGCGACCTACATATTAAGTGACATATTTTGCGTTTGGTCCTATGATAAAAGCTTGGAGACGGAGGGGTTGGGTAAAGCAGCCGTCTCAACACTTGCACAGGGGTAAGCTTCGAACCGAAGACCTCACAGATTTGGATGCACAACCAGGCGCTTTGCCCGACTGAACTATTCCTGCTCGACTTCACAGCAGATTTGAAGTTGCTATATTCAACAGCAACGACAAGTTCTACTCTTAAGCATTGAACAACTTTACAACAGCATTTGCGGCTCATAGGTATATAGCCATATACATGTATAAATAAGTTGCTACCGCGCCACCCTACGACCAAAAATGATGGAGATGCTGCGTCGTTCGTTGAACCGAAGTCTTGCACAAACCATTGGATTACTATATATACGGTGACGCTCTGTTCCACCAGGACGTGTATTAAAATCTTGATTCTCTGAAGTTTCATTGCTACACTCATTAACAGTAATAATTATAATTAGTTCTTATAGACTGAAAATTTCAATGGTACGGTCGTTATTAATAAAACAATGTACTCATATACTTATTCGGTATTAATTTGCGTTTTAGTGTTTACAATAACCATTTCGTAAGCAGAAGCAAATTTTGGAACAGAAATTGAAAACACACTCGTTGAATAACGATGCTAGGCTAAGTTTTGGTAATGCGGCACCAATTTGGATTTTTTGTAAATGTTTATATCTTCGCTTATTAATCGGTTAATTTTATTTGATTATCGAGTTTAGTTGAACAACGTCGAACGAAAGATTTCGTATGCCACACGTTGGTCTCAATATTTTGTAAAATCGAATCAGCCATTCACAGCACGGAAAAATAATTGCAAGGTTAGCTGCTAAAATTTGTGCTTCTATTAACGTATTTTGTAGTGGCTTTTCTGAAGAATTAAAATGTGTGAAATTGTGAGTTCTACCATGGGCACAATAAGGAGTGGGAAGGATGGCACCCCTTCACTTTTCGGCAAAATCCGGCAAAAATTGAATTTTTTCTTAATGGCGCCCGCAATTTTCCTCAAAGTTAAGTTGTCTCCTACTTCCGAGTATCATGCTGCGCCCCTGTTTCAGTACCTTATCCAATTTATATTCCGCGCCAAAATACTGTTAAATATATAGTAAAATATGTTACTTTTTGGTTCAAAAGCTTTTACTGTTGCGTTTACTGCACGATATTAATACTTCCGCTATTTTGT
Source organism: Trileptium ribeirensis (assembly GCA_030248225.1). Taxonomy (NCBI): domain Eukaryota; kingdom Metazoa; phylum Nematoda; class Enoplea; order Enoplida; family Thoracostomopsidae; genus Trileptium; species Trileptium ribeirensis. Next base: position 8,458 of record JASANE010029001.1, on the reverse strand, counting down.
GTCTTTAGGAACATTTGAAATTATAGCGTACATTGCTCTCTAGTAATTTCGATTCCACTCAGGGTATGTTTCTTGCCGCAGTTAAACAAATTGTTTGATAATACAGTGGTACGGACACCAGCAACCTGTGGTAGACATTAACCGGAAAAACCTTGGTATAAATACAAAAACTATTTAAACGAACACATCGCAAATTATGTATCATGCGAATTCGTTTGATATTGTTTCAGAGCTACAACTTTACTGATATATCTATATGATATTCGTCACATATATAAAAGAGGTTATACATAGAGTTCGTCAACCACAACTTGAGCAAAAGTTAAAATTTCCGGCTGTGCCGGTTATCCCGTTTGTTTCTGCCCCACACTGTAGCTAACAGTTTATTTTTAAATTCAAATAAAAAATGGATGCTGTCATACACGCGTCAGTTTTATGCCGTCTCCCTGACAGTATCCGTGGCAGTTAAGTACCCTACGGAGAGTACCTTTTACTTTTAGTGCAAAACACTAGGAATAGCGTGTGCTCAACCAGCTTTGAATCCCAAACATCACGTTTAAATTTTAGGTAAATTTTGAAGCTAGGATGATAGTTTAGGATATCAGAAAATGTCGACAGAGGTGGGATTCGAATCTACGACCATACGGGTAATGTTCTTGCAATTACCACTGAGCTAGTGAGCCGACAGTTCAAGTAGTCCCAAACTATGATATAAACCGTATTACTACGCTGAGCAATATATACCTCGCTCAAAATGTCTCTCGCAAGACGCGTGTAATAATATCCAGACTTTATTGTTCAAGTTAACATTGTAGTTAAGGATATCAGATAATGTTGACAAAGGTAGAATTCAAACCCACGACTTTATATGCTTTGCGCGCATCTTTTCTCCCCAGTGAGCTACTCAGGCGACATTTTCTATAATCGTAAACTATATTAATATAAAGAGTATTACAACGCTGAGACATATGATCGTTTTTGGGATGTCTCCCGCAGCACCAACCGAGACATAATTATTGAAGCTAACATGATAGTTTAGGATATCGGAAAATATTGACAGAGGTGGGACGACCTTAGGCTTTATTCGTCTTTGCTTTACCACGGACCTACTGAGCCAATACGTTCTTTAATCCCAAACAATAAGCGTATTACTACGCTTATATATATTACCGTGCTGTGATATATCACCACTGAGAAATGCCTGCTCATATGCTTACATACATTTGCTTCTGCAAACTTATGCCTTAAATTCCAGTAAATATTGGCTGCAAAATGCCATTGCAAACTGTATGGAAATTTAAAAAAAGTAAACTAATAAACACTTCAGTTTAGAATATAAATTTGGAATTATTTAAGTATTCTCAAAGCCAATGCATAACAGTATGGATTTGAATGAAGTTAAAAAGCCAAAAATTTCCCCAAATTGTAATTATTGTTAGCTAAATTATAAAAAACCTACACTGCATCCATCCACTCTTAATAAGGCAATAATCCAATATTGGTGCAGAAGAGCTGTATGAATTCGTGATATTGTTATATGAGAGACGAAACGCTGATATATCATAGTGTCGATAGGGAGAGGGAAGGGCGATTACCCCTTATCTAAAGGTCGGATGCCCAAGTTACATTAACCCTCCCATGTCACATCATCACGCGCCAAAGACAAAACAAAAATTGATAAAAATAGCGTGAAAAGTGTCAAAAATTGGGGTAAAATTGGTAAAAATAGGAGAAATTTTAGCAAACATTTATCCAAAATTGGCAAAAAGCGTTTGCAAAAAATTGAGCTCCTACAATTTTCAGATATTTCAGAGTTCCCACTCGATGACCTCTTCCGAGACCGTCTACCCCACTAAGCCGATGTACCTTCGACACTTATGAGGTGTATTTGGTTATTATTATTAAATGTATATATGTTATTAACAAACAAGAATATATATCGGTCTCAACATATACATCTCATGTGCTGTAATATATCAGTACCGCGGTAGTACAAGCAACTATAGAATTACTAGCAATATACAGAGTAGTTACAGTTAAATCGTTTAACAGTAAGTAAATTTTTTACATTAATAGTCCTGACAAACCACATTTTGTTGCTTTTTCTCCAATACAACATTATTGTGCCTTGTGATCACACTCCAAAATTTATAGACCTACAGCATGGTACCAGACTTTTTTAAATACATACTCAATGCGCGTTTTTACTATGCAATTTTTTTACTTGAGTAAGGGAAAAGTACGCGATCAAGCTCAAACAACATATCAATAATTGCGCGAAGTTAGTAAATATTAACCACATTTTGCGCATTTTCATCCATTTGAAACCTTTCTATGCGTGTTGATTTCTAATTTGTAATTTCCCAATATATATTTGTATTTTTTAGCATTTTGCGTAAATCTTATTTCCAGTATATAGGATTTTATGTACCTAGGTCCCTAACAACTATATATAACACAACTCTTCATATACTCATATATTCTTAATTTTAGTACTGTGCAGTACCTCTGGCCGACATGGAATCCTTTTCTCCTGAAGATGACGACACAATTGCCAATATGCACTGCAGCCAATCCGATCTTATACCACTGGAAGAGCAAGACGATGCATCACCACAACCTTCGCCACAAAGACATGTACAATGTGAGACACCGCTGGAAGCATGGGAGACTGCAGAACGGCTTACTCATCCGTTGTTTGCAAGGCGCTATAGCACTCGACGAGCCAAACTAAGCCGATCTGCATGTTCTATAAAAGGTATTCCGAGAAAATCCAGCATCCGTGCGCCATCAACCAATAGTCTTGGAGATAACTCAGCAATAAATTTAAGCGCAGTGTCTTTGACTGGAATTGCCGCCGCGATGTATAGTTATTTTACTCGAAATAAACCAGAACGAAAACGAACAATAGTTGGTAAGTTTTTGTTATAGCTTCGTGGTCTTTAAAAATGGTTAAAGTAATAGTAATATTGCGAATGAAAATTTGGAGAATGCTTAGTTTTTCACAGCAGTGGCTTCAATCTTCGCTCATCATTCAATATATGCAAGCACCAAAAATTCTTTAAGTCGGGTCATTGGGCTTCTACATTTGAGTTATGTTTATAAATAATAACCACGGCATAAAATTTTCAAATTACTTCAGCAGCAGTTCCGAGCAATAAAATTATTTATTAGTATTAGAGACCGCAATCGGGTTTGGTCATGCTCGGGCCGCGATCAGCGCGGATTGGGCTGTTTTGGTTCGGGTTAAAATTTATCGGGATTCGGGTAGGTTAGACAGGTACGGGTAAGGCTTATTAATATTTGGTTCAGGCAAATCATACTTATTAACGAACTGTGCAACAACGTAGAGAGTCATACATTAAAAACAGCAGCACGTGTAAACCATAGTAAACGGTTTACATGTGGTTCAGTTCCTCCTCACGCAGCTGCCGCAGGGTTCTATACAATACTGGATGAAAGCCCACGCAAGCGTAGTTGCGACTAATTGATCGGCGGTATTGGGTTATTATTGAGGCGTGCACAGGGGGGTTTTATCACGTTAGGTCGAATTTACTGTCTCGTAGGGTCGGGTCGGGCTAATTTTTAACCCTACACAACCTATAATTTGTATGGTTATATCGCTCTGTTATTCATTCATTCCATCAAAATTTATCTTAAATTGTTCATATAATATAGTAGCAATCAATGATGCGTCCTATCAATTTAGTTGCCAATTCGTTTGGTATTGCCTTCTGTGGGTTTGACAAAACAAGCTACCTTAACCTACTTTTATAACTTGGGGGTACAATGAGAGTTAAAATCCGTATCGCTGTAGCCACAAAATATTAATCGTTGGAAACGTAACAGCGAAAAGTTGATCATGATTACTAAGATGTGCTGCATAACTTAAAGTGTGGCTAGAGTTCTATCGGGAATGATCTTTCGACATCCTTTTGAAAGCCAATTTTGAGCACGAGTTATGCATATCAATTATTTGTGTCCGTCGGCTTATGAGAGTAGATGGTGTACAGCGGGGTGAGTCGGGTTGGAGGGGTAAGGTTAAATTGATTACCACCATTTTTACCTTCTGGTCATAATTTTATAATTTTGCTCATAAATTCTAAAATTTTTCACTGGCCTTCTACAGACAGACTACGGTGGGAGTCTATAGGGGTAAATATGATTTAGAGGTGTCCGACCCTTAGAGAATAATTCCCTTACTTTCTACAGACAGCTGTTCTACAGATGTTTATATAAACATCTTGATCAACGATAAATATGGTTTAAAGGGGTCCCACCCTTCGAAGGTAATTTCCTTACTCCCTGTAGATACCTGTCTAAATGTTTATATAAACATATTAATCAACTATAGTATATATGTCATTTTTCAAAAGTTTCCCAAAATATTAAACCACAATGTTACATACAACACAGTACTATATATGTTAGAATTTCTCTCAAAATGTAGTTGCGATCATTAATTTTTACATCTGTTGTGTTTTTAAAATACTTGTTTGCTGTCCTTAATAAGAAAACATAACAAAACAGGGTATGACATCTACATAAATCCAGAAAATTTTAACTTAGCGATTGGCGTTTGACAGCGAAGAATATCTCTCTCAAAGACTAGAAAGGTACGGCAGTGTGTTCATTCCTCCGTTCTGGAGTTGTGATCAGCCAAATCAGAACTCTGGATGAATTTTTTTACGTTTAAACTACGACTCGTGCACCGATTAGCTTTAACCTACATCAGCTGTTATCGTAGCATTTTAATACTATTGGGCGACCGATTATAAGAACAACGCTGAACGTGCAAGTAGCATGGACATTTCCGAATTGTCTCTAATAATTCGCTCTGATCGGTCAAGATAATAGCCTGACGAAATTTCGGTGCCTACAATACGATCTGTGAACTTTTAGACCGTGCTTACGTTGATTTCCATCTGATCCAACTTGAAGTGACACTAGATCCGATCCCATTCCATACGATTAGAAATTCTACGCGTGGCGCGAACAATATAAGCTGTGTGCATAGTGTTGTGTCACATACATTTACTGATGTCCGGCCTGTGCTTAATTATTTATAGTAACTTTATGGCAAACAGAATGTCTATTTAAAAAAGTGAAGTACTTATATCTACTTCAAAATACGACGTGATATCCCGATCAGTAGATTTGCAATACAGACAGACTCGAAATACATATGCTGGATAGTATCGTACAGTTCAATCAATATATGTTAAGACTGTAGTTTTCGTAAAAAAATATTCATTACAGTACAAAGCTGAAATTTTTCAATATATTGGAAAATAACGCAAACCACTAATCCTGCCATAAATATAAGAATAAAAACGTGTAAGCACTATATTATAGCTAGCCGGAACGATATTCCCAATGTTTTGGCCGAACGTAGTATGTGAAACACATATATATAATTCATGTCTGATCTAACGCGGTGTCTACGTTATTAAAGTATCAGAAAGTGGAAGTTCAGTGAGTGGCCAAAAATTTGCAGCATGTTAAGCAATTGTATGCCTTCACTATATATAGTAACCAAGATAACATAAGAGACACCATCAACATAACTATGGTGATTGAAACTAGATATTTTTACTGATGGTACCAAAAACACCATTAAAAACGCTTTTACACAAGAAATGTAAATATACAGAATGGTATCGCTAACACTAAACAGGAATTTCATAAATTTCTCGGTGTAGTCCACCACATACCATAATCAACAATATAGCTATGTATTAGCTATGCGTAATGTAATCAAAATACCACCAAAAACTATGATGTCCTGATACCACATGATGCGTAACGGCAGAGACACCCATTTGTGGACAACGCTTCAGACGTGTAGCAGTTCTTACAGCTGGAAATTTGCACTAACCCAACGGTAACTGCAAAGGTTTTAACATTACATATGCCATACTTTTAAGTATTGAGCGAAATACACGGTCGGGTATACGGGTTCGTTTCCGGCTGAATCGCACAGAAATATGTTCATTCAAATAAATCCTAGATAACAATTTATTTATGGTTATCTTTGGTTTAATATTAGTTACGGTATAAAGACAATCAGCAGTATACAAAAACACTAGCCATTATTGCCAACCAACAAGAAGATGGTGACCGTATATTATTTTATTTATTTATTTATTTGGACGATCTGAAATTTGAAAACCTTTCGAAAAGATAAATGACTTCCCAAATGCTGCAGTGCTTATTTAACACGCAAAGCCGTTTTGTTTTTGAGCAACCAGCGATATATCTTTGTCGTTTCAGTTTCAATCATGATGTCTTTGTTGATTAATGTTTGTGTTAAATGTATGGAGTAAAAGCAACATCTGTTTACATAAATTTATGTCTTTCAGCTGGTCTATTTCTAGTAGGACTTATATTCTTTTTATCTTCTTTAATCTTAAAGTCTTATATTCTGTTTTCTGATGTTGATTCTCGGATTATAGTTCTATGTTATTTTTTGTTTATCACATAAAAATATCGAAGCAGTCATAGAAAAATAACTGCTCCACGTCATCGCTTGTAGAATGATTTTGAGCAATTTCCTTCAAGGCCACGACAGCATAGGGTCATAGTGAACATAATCAGTGTTTGAACTTGGGTTGCGCACACACAGCGCCAACAAATAGAAGAGTTCCAGATGTAATCGTAACAAGTTTGGCCGATACGAAGCTTAGCTTCAGTATCACCATTCAACTGTTGAGTTAAAATTCAGGCTTTCAGCTAAGCCGGTGGCTGGTATCTTCCAATTCCTCATACCAAATCTCTGTTCTATATTGTTACGAAACTCTGTATAACTTGGTTTATCCTAGCGATATATAGCTCATTATGCCTACATGACTGACTAAAGATGGTTGCACCTGCAATAACTTGAAAATCAAAAATTAGTACTAGTTATATTCAGATAGTAGCTATACAAAAATTTGACTCCAAAACTGACAGAGCTCAATATTGCTTACGCGCAATGAAGATCAAATAAAGTTACACAACTCTGGTCAACTTGGGTTGTCGTACCCTAGCGATGTAGCGCTCATCGTGTATATGTAACTAGGTTATCTCCACCTTGCCAATGTTTTATAACTGTCATAGTAACTGGCTATCGTTTGATAAAAGTGGTATTAATTTAGACCCTAAAATTGGCTGAGCATGATATCGTTTACGCGAATGAGCATCATATAAAGTTACATATTCCATGTGCAACTAGGGTTATTCTTGCGATATATATCGCTCGTGCTTATGTCAATCATTCATAAAAGTGGTATTAATTTAGACCCTAAAATTGGCTGAGCATGATATCGTTTACGCGAATGAGCATCATATAAAGTCACATATTCCATATGCAACTAGGGTTATTCTTGCGATATATCGCTCGTGCTTATGTCATTCACTCATAAAAGTGATATTAATTTAGACCCTAAAATTGGCTGAGCATGATATAGTTTATGCGGCGTTCACGTTATAATGTCCCCAACGTTTGGAACCTATGTACCCCGCACAGTGTCAGACACACTGTTGACAACAGGGTGTCTTAGACACCCCCATGTTTTTAATAAATTTTTTCAACGGTAGCTAGTTACGCGTATTACCACTTGCCGACAGTGTCAGGCACACCGTGTCTTCTGGCAGTTTTATTGACACTGTTCGGAATTATTTGAGCAATGTTCATATGGGCTAGATACAAATATCGAGAATTTAGGAAAAACTCCACAGGACAGTTGACTAATAAACCTCATTCGCTACAGACGGTGTCCGTTATAGTTAATTCGCGCTAAATTGGTAGCTAACGATGTGTACGACACTGTCTAGAAAAAATTTAGTAGCTAAGGGTGTGTCATACACCCTCGGCATCTGATTTACAGTATGGGTGTCACCCTGACTGTCTATACGGTAGGGTCGGGACTACAGGGGGTCAAAAGTTCCAAACAGCGGGGACATTATAACGTGAACGCCGCATTACGCGAATGAGCATCATATAAAGTTATATATTCCATCTGCAACTGGGGTTATTCTTGCGATATATCGCTCGAGCTTATGTCATTCACTCAATAAAGTGGTATTAATTTAGACCCTAAAATTGGCTGAGCATGATATCGTTTACGCGAATGAGCATCATATAAAGTTACATATTCCATCTGCAACTAGGGTTATTCTTGCGATATATCGCTCGTGCTTATGTCATTCACTCATAAAAGTGGTATTAATTTAGACCCTAAAATTGGCTGAGCATGATATCGTTTACGCGAATGAGCATCATATAAAGTTACATATTCCATGTGCACCTAGGGTTATTCTTGCGATATATATCGCTCGTACTTATGTCAATCATTCATAAAAGTGGTATTAATTTAGACCCTAAAATTGGCTGAGCATGATATCGTTTACGCGAATGAGCATCATATAAAGTCACATATTCCATCTGCAACTAGGGTTATTCTTGCGATATATATCG
>JASANE010028999.1:0-53360 GCA_030248225.1 Trileptium ribeirensis | reverse complement strand
ATAATTTTTGGAACAACAACGACGCAAAATGCTCCACGCTTTGAGAATTATGGAAACAAAACCAAAGCATCAAAAGAACAATTCTATAGAAATAGAACCATATAATTACAACCAAACCAAATACACAGAGGACGATCGAAACAAATTAGTGAGCAAAACTACAACAAAACGGTAATCAATCCGAGCGACGAAGTAAATTATGAACAACAAAATGTCCGTTCAGAGAAGCTATCAGTTCAACAAAAACCTAAGTCAAATGAGCTTCACACCAGGCCCTAACGACAAAAGAACGTCGTTACATATCACGCGATGGTGGCAAAGATGGACTTATTACCAAACAATATTTGGATTTAATTTTAGAACGGGCCAAGGAACGATTATTATTGAAACTGAAAAAGTCTCAGAACAATTCATGAAGATCATGAAACAATCAAGAACAAATATTATTTCAATTGCAACCGTAGTAGTAAAAATTCCGTTGGCGGAACTAGAAGCAGTGGCAACAAAAAGATTGGCGATTGGAATGTTTCTCGAACAAAATGGTATCCACAAAGATTGCCTAATATGGACCGAACCACAATTCTGGAATGATACAACAAGCGAAACAGCGAGCAAAGTCGTGCGCTATGTAGCAATTCAAACGAGTGAAGGCGAACTTGGTATTTTTGACATAGCGGCATTCGAAGGAAAAATACCAGAAACGATCTACGAACAACTAAAAGGAAATGTGATCTTATGGAATGAGGTACAAACGAGGAAAAGATATGGAATGCAACGTTCGAAAGAAAAGGGCAACCGTACCCGGCGGGCCTAACAACAATTGAGGTTGGCGAATTACATAGAATACTTGGTGAACAAAACCAAGTACTAACTCAACAACTAGTGGACAAATACGTCCTCAAAAAGAAAGGCGAAAAGATCGAATATTATAATGAAATTGACGATAGAAAGAAATTGTTCGCACCCACGTGATCATGATATCATGGTGGACAATGGTACGAAAGTGCATGGACAAATAATCAAGTTATTCGACACTGTCGTGACGCAACATTATTAATTTGAGTTGTGTTAGCAATGGCTTGTCGAGCAAACGAAGCGGTGATAAACAGATGCGAACAAAGTGAAGTCTTGAGCCTCATTGAAAAACTTATAAAGAAATATCCTTGGCATAGAACACCAAGAATGCGTATCGAACCAAGACCTCAAACGATGGAGGAACAACAAAACAGAGTGAAAGTGGTCTAAATAGGGAACGACCGAATACCTAATTTCACCGAATACCGAATATTCGGCCCCTACTATTCGGCCGAATACCGAATAGTTGTTCGCAACACATATGTATGATAAGAAATCTATAACTCTATAAATCCACCATTGTATGTACGTGCACCATGCAATAAGTCGTTTTGTGTTGTGTTGCTGAATCAGCGGTAGTTTTTGTTCGATGAATTTTTTGTTTTGCGCTCTCGTTTGTTAGGTTGAAGTTATAATTTTGTTTTTTATTGATTTTTTAATTGATTGCCGGAATTATGAAGAGTCTCACCATTTGCGATTCACTTCTGAAACATTCATGATGTGTCAAAGAAAACGAACAAATCCTGCTGCATTTAGATCCAAAGTATTAATTTCGCAACTATTATGATCAGAACATTCGATCCGGCTGCGAACTGAATTGATGAGTCTCAAACGCATCTTGTCTTGCCAAAGTTGCAACACGTTGGACGTATTTAGTGGTTTGCGGCATCATTATCAGCACTCCGGCCGTAAAATTAGGATACCGAGTGGGCAGATTTTGACTCTATTTTTCAACTGACAGCGGCCAGTCAAATATTCGGTATTCGGCCGAATACCGAACATTCGGTCGTTTCCTAGTTGGAAAGAATTCAAAAAGAATTTGATCAGATGATCCAGCCACAAATATATACAAGATCCAAAAATGTTCAAAAGTAATATTTACGAGATGCGGATAGATCGAACAATCAAACAAAAGAAATTTGATCGCAACGAAGTCAAATTGTGCCAAATGGACGAAAATGAAATGAAGAAGAAATAAAATTCAGATATTACATAGAAGAGGTGAACTTCAAAAAAGATGGCGATATATCGGATAAATATACAAAAGAAATATCGTGATATTAAAAAATTTGGAAAGACAAAATGAGCTTTTGAAACAATGAGCTCAAATCACAGCGAAAACCGGCGAGATTGGATATAATCGAGGTGGATTCTCCTAAACACTTTGGGCGGACAAGGAAATTCAGCGAATACGAAATAAAACAAGCATGGGGAAACCACAAGAAAAAGTGATTTGGAGGTAAAAGCGTAGCAAGAAACGTACGTACAAAAAGTGAAACGAAAACAAAAAACCCAGAAGAATTACGGAATGAACGAAACAAAGAGATGATCTCTAGGAAGTCCTAATGGCGGCAAAACCGAAACATCGAACAGAACAATCGGCAGAGCAGGAAGATTCTAGTAAACTCTCGAAAACAAATGATCCGGAAGAGGGCAAAAAGCAGGAGGCGCAACCTGAGGAACCAGCAAGCCGTCCGGATGCAGTCCTTCAGGAAATACAAATGCAAAAAGTCAGTACGGAACATGAATGTGGAGTACAAACTGATGAGCCAGTTAGCCGTCCGGAAACAGTTCATCAGGGAGTACAACAGGAAAAAGATGAAAAAATGGAACAGACTCAGCGCCGCAAGAAGAGATCGAACGTCCAGAACAAGAACTTGACTATGACGAGGAGGATGAAACGTTTGATGGGAAAACGTTAACATCCGAAAGCAGTAAAAAGAACGAAGTACCAGAAATGACATCGAAAGATGGCGAAAATACGGAAAATAACCAGCAATTCATAATACCAAATCCACAAAAAATAACAAAACTTAAAGGAGGCATATTCGTAATGGCCGAACGAACGATGGAAAAATTAGAACGAAATGGAAGTACGAAAGAACAAGGAATAAAAAGACCACCAAGATCACAGAGAAAAGAGAGTCGAAAGGCAAAATATAGCCGAACAAGGTCTTCTCCACGCGAAAATACAGGAAATGGACGTAAAAGTTCACTATAACGCAGGAGAAAGATATGAGAAAGAAAGTACGAATCAAGTCGATCACGCGAACGTTCTCAAAGATCGGAACCAAAACAAAAATACGGGATAATATCGTACCCATCAGTAAAGGGAGAGCGAAAATGGACAAGTTCGCAACCAGTTAATGATCCGAGGCCATCCATAAAACCATGGGTAAAGAAGTATCGATCATTCACAGACAGATGTGAACGGAAAGCTGCAAGATATGGCTTCGACATGGAAATAGTGGCAAGGATGAACTTAGAACAAAAACAAGAATTTGCGTACGGAACAGTGAATTGATCACGAAAGCATTTCGTAAGACTAGATGGAACCGTACGCGCAATGATGGAGGACGAAAGAAAACAAGTTATAAACGATTACGAAAAAAGGAGAAAAATAGAATTAACAGAAAGATGAACACCACACGACAAGAACAAACCGACAGGTTATTATGGTTACCGTTGGAACGTGCGATTTGAAGATAAATAAACGACGAACGAGCGAATCAACAAGAAACAACAGAAACAAAAGCAAGTCCTCAAAAAGAAGTACTATAATTACGAAAAGAACAAAAATTAACAACCGTTAAAAGAAAAATAAATCGTTCCACAATAGGAAACAAAATTACCGGAACTAAAAGAAATCGATCCCGGTAAAAATGAAGTATGGATACCACAAGAGGCCTAGAACGTTGAACAATTGAGAACACATGATGCGAATGAAATGTTGAAATATTTATCACGTGGATTACCGGTTCCAGAAGTGATAAAGCGACAATGGTCAGAAACTAACAAAGGGCAAGTTGAAGAACAACCTCAGTTAGCTGGACAACAACGACAGCTACACACCAAAAGACACCAAAACATAACATCTACCGAGTCAATACAATCGTCAAATAGAGCAGAATCAATAACGATCGACGAAAGGATGGCCGAAGCCTTAATGGATCCAGAAAGGAAATTCGCTATATACGGATCGAGTATAGAAATACCGAAACAACATGCGAAGCAGAAATAAGAACGATACAGAAGACAATTAAAGAAAAATTGGATGAAATGAATAAGATAATGGCGGCAGAAGAAAAAGTATGGAGAGAAAAGTACAAAGTCGAACGTCAATGACGTGACGAGGTACAAAAATACCATGCTAAAGATATGCGAGAATTCAAAGAATGGTCAGAACAAAAGAAAATGGAAATTCAAACATTAAAGGAACGAACGAAAACGTTATGGGGACAAGTACAAGAAGATAATAACGTAATCATTGCGTGGAACCAACCGCACAACAAAGATCAAGAAGAAATCCAAAGATTATTTATATGGAATTATTGAAGAAAAGGAAAAAGCAATTCAAGCGGTGCAAGAACAAGAAAAGAATGCATTGGAAATGCTGGAATTGTCCCGACTACGAGAAGAAGCTCAAGGAATTGCAAAAGAAAACGTACAAAAACGTTTATCCGAGGCCCAAATAGAAATAACAAGAGCAAAAGAAGAAACGTTAATGGCCCAAGCGAATTTAAACGAATTGCAAAACCAAACGGAAGGAAAAGGGCAACAAAAGGAAGAAGTATACCCAAAAGAACAAAAAGTAAAAGTGGGACGGAGTGCAAGAATCGAACGCCACGATAAAGCAACCGAAATACAATTCCCACAAGATATTCCGAAAAAGCATCCAGATAAAGAAGTATTTTGTTGGAATGAGATATTGAAAGGCGAATTGGAAATAGAAGGATACCAGCTATGGAGCGAATCGTGTTATTTCGAAACAGATAAATACGTCTCAAATAGAGATAATACCAGAACAGAACATGGAAAGGAAATGATCGTAGATGGTTTACAACAAGAATGGGTAACAATTCTACAAAACGAGACAACATCAATGCAAGAAAAGACTGCACGAATGATAACGGCATTACGAAATATCGAAACCAAAATTCGTATAAAAGGCCGAGAACTTGGAAAAACGGGAAAGGAATACCAACAAGCAGTACGGCAATATATAAAACATAATCATGAATGGCTCACAAACAGAATGAAGAATAAGTTGAGCCAAGTCAAACATCTACCAGAAATAATGGCTATACCGTTGGATTACGCAGATATTATGGAAAGTCAAATGCAATACGTAATAACGCCTACCACAAGTAGCCAAAGAGCAGATGGACTCAAGACAATGGGAAAAATTACATTGAGGATAGTCCAAGATAGTGAGATGTGGGTCAACAACGGAATAGCGTTCAGTTTCGTAAAGGGAAAGGCTCATAATCGGAAAGCCATCACGGAAGAACAATACAAATAGGCGAAAGATCGATCAGACGATTTATAGCGAATAATAAAGAACAGATCGTAAAGGCAGTCAACAAGGCGACACAGAATTCCTTGGATACGCAAAATACATGGAAGGAATATCCGACACTCGAGCAATTATAATGAAGGAGCAAGGGGCGGAGGCAGCGAGTCGTCCGGACGCACCTCCTTACCTTGTTCTGGATTTATAAGAACTAGTAGTAACCGTCCGGAACTAGAATCAAACCATGAAGCAAGTAAAGACTGAACTTCAAGAAAAATCGATTTAACAACGACATATAGCTCAACTAGAACGCCGACTCAACCGGCCGGTAATTACCGAAACGAATTAACAACAACGACCGATCCACATGAGAACCGATTCGACAAACTTTTAGCAATAAACCGATATGAAACAATTAGGCACAAAACCAATGCAACCGGTGTAAAAATTGTATGGAAACCGTTAGATAACAACGATGCTAACAATCAACGATGACAATAAATAATGACAAGCAGGAAAGTAATAATGAGATGCCGGTAATCGATGAAACTGGTACAACAACGACGAACAATAATCAGGTGATGCAAAACGGTGCAACCGGCAATCGAAACTAACAACAGTGTCCCAAACGATACGACACCAACAATGATCAATATCGGCAACCAACGACAAAACCGGTGAACTCATACAATATCGAAACCGGTAATCGATAAACAATGACAAAGATAGTAGACGACGAACCAAAACCGGTAACAACGAAACCGGTACGTGTACCCCAAGACCGAAGAAGGAAACCGATGGGCGACAAGAAGAACAAAAATTATTAAACCGGAAAAACCGGTTATTGTAAATTATAATGAAAAACTTGATTTTATAACCTGTATAAAATAATTCTATATGATATATATAAATGCTCTATGTCGGAAAAACAGTAAATTGTTAGTTGGAATAATTCAAGTCAAGAAAAACACGATAGCTACACGATATATATATGTCTAATCATTATTATTTTCAGGAAAAATTTTAGTTGGGGATGGTTCCCAAATCCGAATAACTACGCTTGGTACAAAAAAGAAATAAGAGAAGATAAAATGAGGGATGGAAATAACTGAAGGAATGTGAAATCGGGAAGGTATTGGGGTCGGTAAATGAATGAAAATGTGATTGGAAAGAAAAGAGCGTCAGTGGAAGACGCAATGTCAAACGAGGGGGTAAATGGTGTGAAAGAAAAAAAAGGGGTCAGGTATACAAAACCGGGGAATAAACAAATATGGTGGTGAGCTCAAGAGGCAAAGTTAAAGGCCTCGGCCCGTAGTGTGAAGGGGTTCACCTCTCAAAACGTCCCCCGCTATCCTCTTGAGGGCACTGCCATATTTAATGTAGGGAAGCATCAGTGCAAGATGCTCAAACAACAAGCCGGGATGTAAGGGGTTGACCAGGCTGCCGGGGGGGGTTTCCGGTCCAAACCCGTCCAAAATTCCAAAAACCCGGGTTGGATCGCCAAAATCTTTATTATATCCCTCCCTTCCTTCTACGTCCGTGGTTTTGGTTTTCTTTTATTTTAGTGCTAATTTGCATAAATTAGCACTTGTTTTTTGTTTAGCTAACTTAATGTTAGCTTAAGTTTTAATTTTAATTCAGTCTTTAAGCTAGTCGTCGAAGAGTTTTGGTGACTTTAACGCATCGTCTCTAGTATAATACGGCTGCAATACACGAGTTTGTTTAGACTATCGATTTTGTTTACCTAGATTGCTAACATCTTATATACTACGGTTGACTATCTACTAAGGGGACTAATATCTCAAGTTACATTTGAAATTTTTTTAGTTAGCTTTACGAGTTTTATTGTTCTGGCGGAATCTACTTATGATTTTTTGATTCTAATTGGCCCATGGATGAAGACGGAATGTAATTGAACATCTGGCTGCGCATCTAGTTCTGGTAATATCAACCATCGCATCAAAGAGTCTAACCCAACTTGACAATAATTAATGTTGAGCCAAAAGTATGCTTCACAAATAGGTAATTATTATCTTACTAATTTACCTTAGTTCTAGTAATTTCCCCAGAAAAATCTGAGAGAGCAAAAGCGTTAACTAAATATAACCGTATTGGAAATAACACGCTCCTAGCTGATCCGTCCGGCAACCGGAACGTTAACATAAGGAACCTAATTAGCCTAATTCTAAGGATGAGGATAACGTAATCAAATAAACGTACGACTCGATTCGTCCGGCGGCTACGTACCGACCCAAAAGGGAAAGTAATAAATATTAATTACTCAGGATCTAGCATTGATCCGTCCGGCACTGGTAGCTCTAAGGAAACTAAATAGCGTAATTCTAAGGATCAGGTTAAGGTATTCTGATAAACGTGCGCGTCGATCCGTCCGGCGACTACTTTGAATTGATTGATAATCGGAGATTTTCATGGCCGGATTTAACACCAAATTATGAAAAACTTCGTTGTTATGCTATTTTGCTACTTTCGGAGTTCTGTAATGAGAGATATATATAAGTTATATACAAATCAAAAACTTAGCTCCAACAAGTTGTTCACTATATTTTATTGACTCGCATGTCTTCGCATGTTTATGTTTCGCATAAAAACTACAACTTTTGAAATGGCAGTGAAATTTTTTCTTTAATGTGAAATTGAGGCGCAAAAGTGTTAGCACATTTTTTTGATAGCAGAACTGTTGAAACTGCTTCCATCAAGTTGTTAGCTATGTTCCATTGGCTCTGTATGCTCAGTTTGAAGGCAATAGATATTGATCTGACTTTTAAGTTTTTCGTTAAAGTAGCTATATTTTGCTCAAATGACCCAAATTGCTCCATGATGGGGTATTTATAGACTTTGGGGTTCAGACAGATGTGGTATTTTTGTGTTTAGTTTAGTCCCAATAGATAAAATTGCTTATTTTCTGTGGTAATTGCCACTAAGATGACCGTATGATCTATTATAGATCGACAGAATTGTTATTTTAAGGATTAAAAATATCATGTTTCCTATTTTAACAGTAATAATTAATTGTTTCTTGATAAATAGTCTGTATACTCTTTCACACGACTTACGATTGTTGCATCAGGTATTTCAACATTGTAGAGTCGATATGCCTGATGATAAAATATTGGCATTGTTTCGTTTGGGCCGCAAAGGCACCAGAGCTCGTCTTTTTAAAGTAGTGTTTAAGAATGAAAGTGATCGTGGTGGCGTGCTTTCTGGTTGCTCCAATCTCAAGGGCTTGCCATCAGATCACAAATATAGCAAGGTGTTTATTAATCCAGATCGTACTCTATTAGAGGTTGAGCTGTTTAAGGCTGCACGTGCGAAAAGGGCAAGTAAAAAGCCCCAAGAAAAACAGCCGGTTTCGGGGGACGGGACAACTGGTCCACCGCGCTAATAGACAACAGAGATTAACTGTTGAAATGGACCAAATCGGTTGTAATTGGGATGTAAATGATTCTGTTAACTCTATACCGAGCAATGCAATCAATTTTGTTACCTATGTATCTAATAATGTAAATAATTCCGTAAATTTTCTATCTAGCGATTTTTTGTTACCTTTATACTCTGATTCATTTGTTAATGCTCCTAGTGTATGTCATAACAGTTTAGCTAGTGGTAATGATAATGCAGCTTCGTTTAAATTTAGCTACAATTGTGTTTTACTTAATGCCAGATCGCTCATGAATAAGCTTCGCGAGTTTGAACTTTTTGTTACTATTAACGATTATGATATTGTGTGTGTTACTGAAACTTGGGCAACCGGCTTGGATGATGACAGCCTCCTCACCCTCCCCAACTACTCTCTTTTCAGGCGTGATCGAGTGGACAGGCGCGGTGGGGGACTATTATTTTAACTAAAACCTGTCTTGGTGCAGCGTCGTGTGCTTTTATTGAGCCCTTGCCTTTTAGTGACTACATTCTATGTGAAATTTGCTCCACGGCTGGCAAAATACTTGTTGGATGCTTGTATCGGTCCCCAACTTCCTCAAATGAAAATGATACTAATCTTTCCGGCTTGCTTGAAGCGATCTCAGATCCTCTTCAGTATCATATTATTTGCCTATGCGGCGATTTCAATTTTCCTGCTATTGATTGGATCAACTTTACCTGGCCGTCTAATTGTGATGAATTCATGGAGTCGGTATTATCTGCTGGTTTTTCTCAACATGTTGAGATTTGCACTAGAGGTGATGCTATTTTAGATTTGGTTTTATGCAATGTCGACAATGCCATTTCTCACGTCAACACAACACCCCCGCTGCGATCGTCTGATCATCTTGGTGTTGAATTTCGCCTGCATTATACAGCATGTCTAGTTTTGCATCCTGAACTAACTTCTACGACAATGTTAGATTGGTCTAGAGCACCTTGGGATCGAATTTGTATACGCTTGAATCATTGTTACGGCATGACGGCGACATAAATGAGGCTACTGTGAGTGCAACAGATATGTGGAATAGATATTCAGAGCTTTTCAATCAATGTATACGCCGCTTTGTAAAGCCTAAGCCTTCTAACTTGCGGAGAAAACCAATATGGGCTGACGGTGCGGCATGGAAAGCCTTAAAACAGAAACAAAATGCTTTTCGGAGGTTTAAGCGTACAAACTCAGCCTCGGCTTGGACAAATTTTTGCAATAAATCTATTTTGGCGTCTGTTCAAGTTGACTCATCTATCAGGGCGTATGAAGCGAAGCTTGCTGAAAACATTGATTACGATCGTAAGTCTTTTTTCAAGTGTGTATTAAGTCGTCAATCTGTTAAGCACTCCATTGGACCTATGAGGCGCCCCGATGGATCTTTTTCCGAGTCGCGTGCTGAGGACTGTAATCGTCATTTTTCGTCAGTGTTCAACGTTTCTGATTTTACTCCTCCAGTTTGTGCCTTGAGAACCGACGCTACACTTGATTCCTTAGTATTCACCACGGATGATGTCATAAATGCCTTGAAAGCCGTTAAGATTAATGCATCTCCCGGCATTGATAACATCACAAACTTGTTCTTATTCAAAACGAAAAATGTTATTGTTGAATCTTTAACAATTCTGTTTAATAAATCTGTGGCATCTGGTATATTTCCACCACAGTGGAAAAGCGCCAAAGTCATTCCTATATATAAGAATAAAGGGGATCGTGCATGTTGCGACAGTTATCGTCCTATCAGTCTTACCCCGGCTGTCAGTAAAGTCTTTGAAGTATTAGTTCGTGATAAACTTGTTAGGTATTTAAGTTTGAACAATCTTCTATATGCTTCACAGCATGGCTTCTTGGCTAAGAAATCAACCACAACACAATTGCTACAGTTCCTCGATTTTGTTACGCGTTGCGTTGACTCTGGGGACTGGTTGGATGCCGTTTATGTTGATTTCTGTAAAGCTTTTGACAGCGTGCACCACGCCGCTTTTATTGACAAGATGAGCTTTTATGGCATCGCTGGCTCTGTCCTGAAATGGTTCCGTAGTTACCTTACTGATCGTAGACAATTTGTCTCTTTGAACGGGTATGATTCCTCGTGGACTGAGGTTTCAAGTGGCGTTCCTCAGGGCTCCGTTCTAGGTCCATTGATGTTTGTCGTTTTTGTAAATGATATCGACAATTATGTTTCCGGAGCGATATTTAAGTATGCTGATGATTTGAAACTTGCACGTCGAGTTATTAAAACATCGAATGAATGCTTTTTCGACGCAATGCAAGCAGATTTAGATGGTTTGTCGGCCTTCTGCGACGACTGGAACATGAATGTAAACTGTAATAAATGTCATGTGATGCATTTCGGATATGATAATCCTAGGGTAGCCTATTCTCTATGTAATAACCTGCTGCATATATCAACACAAGAACTTGATCTTGGAGTTGTGGTTTGCGATAACCTGATATTTTCGGAGCACTGTAGCAGAGTTACTCGGAAAGCGTTTGTCATAATTAATATTTTGCGGCGTACTATTCAACTGTGGACTAAAAAAGTTTGGCTGAACCTCTATCGTTCCCTTGTCAGGCCCCACGTCGAATATGCTATGAGTGCTTGGTCACCATGTCTCTTGCGAGATATTGCTGCCATTGAACGGGTCCAAAGAGTTGCCACAAAGTTGATACCGTCTATTCGCCACATGACCTACCACGATCGACTCCAATTTCTTGGACTTCAAACACTCCAGACTCGGCGTCTTCGGGGCGATCTAATCTGTCTCTACAAAATGTTTCATGGTGACATCGATTTGTCAACATCGCTTTATTTTGTTCCCGGATGCGAACAGACGCGAGGCCATAATTTTAAAATTGAGACGATAGACATTCCCAGGATGGATGTGCGGCGTCAATTTTTTAGCCATAGAGTGGTGCGTTTTTGGAACAAAACTACCCTGGGATGTCGTAAATGCGACAACCCTGTCATCTTTCAAGCGACGGTTGCATGCGTCTAATGTACTTCCTGTTTAAAGTAATTGTTTATTTTTTTTTTCAAATCATCTTGCCTTGCCTCTGCAAGGCTGAATCCGTCCTCCGTCCAATCGTCTGTTTCGTTCCGGCTGGCTCGATGAACAGTGCTGCAATCGGTCTCAAATAACGACAGACAATTCGGGGGATGAAGGTGACTATAGACAGCTTCCAACAAGGTGTTAACCTTGTTGCATTGTTATCAGGGGCAAAACACAATGAAATTTCAAAAACACACCTAAATATAAAAAACAAAAAATTTAGCACACCTGAACTGTTTAATTAAAAGGTTACAAAAACAAAAATTTTTAAACGCTGAATGCTTATAAACTGACCATGTTTATAACTGTGGAACCTAAGTCTATAAATTCTGAAATAAAAATTAGTGCTAAATATAACTGATTGGTCCATTGTATAAATATACTAGTCGGTAGTGGAACTACATTTGTGAGCGGAGCTTAGGCTGTGGCATTACGAATGTAATCAATTTTATGTTCTTCAAATAACTACATTACATTGCATAGGGCTTTATTATTGGTAAAAAATTATATTTGAATTCTTCGACCCAAAAAACCTATAATGGTTTGATCGAAACGATTCTATTTCAATAAAGAACACAAATATTGCACAATTCTCTATTTTAGCTGCATAAGCTTAACTAATTAGCTAATTACTAATTAACCACTCAAAATTTTTAGTCCCAAATATCAGGTGCACACTACTCTGACATGATAGGCTTTCAAACAAAAAAAGTTTTTTGAAATCGGTTCAGTGGTTCTTGCAATCCGTCGGACCGAACCAACAAACGAACGAGCGGACGGACATCGACCTTTTCACCCCCAGACAGAAAGAGCTCCGCTCAATAATGCATGCATTAGTATAAAATTGCTAATAGCCGGTAGATTGTCAATGATTGACCTTCCGCTAAAACAGGGTATCTGGGTATTTGCGGGTTCATTAAAAACGCAGGTAAACTTCAAAAAACACACATAATTTCAAAAAACACACATTTTAGCACAGCATAAATTTTGAAAAAACCCTGATTGTTATTTTCCCTCTTTGCAGATTCTTGAGCTTGAGAAAAACTTAGATCAGGGTTTTATTGTTGCACTAATCCTGATAATAAAAGCATTGGCTTCCGAATTCGATCTGGGTCGGAGGAAAATATCCAAAATTTGGTGCTGTTTGCAGCAGCAAAGCGGATGTACTGTCTTCTTAATGCGAAGGTAGTCGTAGACCTCGGCTTTGCTGCTACTGGCAGTGTTCTGTCCGAGAGGCGCTTACTTTTTCACCGCCGAGTAAGACGCGCTCGCTATTGCACTTTTGTTCCTTTTGCAGCCGCATACGAACTTGGTGTATATAACTCCAGGTGGGTTAATGAACCGGACATAGTCTAGTTTAGGAAATAAACTTTTGTTGGAATAACCTGGGGAACTCCAGCTCCCACACAGCACGGTACAGAGTCTGAAATAACGAAATAATCAACATTTATTACGAGCTTCGTGAGAGTAGTAATTAGCTAAGATCCGCTTCGTTGTAAATAGCTGTAAGGGACATACTCATGGAGATTATTGTGCATTATTATATGCCAAGTAACTGTTTTACTACGGCTTTGTATAATGAATATTACACCTACATGTTTTGTGCCTGCTTCTTAGAAGCGGCATAACACTCATGGAGATTATTGTGCATTATTATATGCCAAGTAACTGTTTTACTACGGCTTTGTATAATGAATATTACACCTACATGTTTTGTGCCTGCTTCTTAGAAGCGGCGTAACGTGGCAATTGGGCAATCAATGTTTCAGGCGGACTTACCCCGCGTTGTGTTATTGGTCATAAACGCTGCTTGAAAACCTGCATATTTGTTGTGAACTGAAGTGTCATGAAATCCCGGAAGTAACTGTAATTTATCGAAATCGGGCGTGACTCGTTAGTAATTTTAACACCTGAAACTCGCTTAAGAACTTGACTGCACACGATCCTAAAAACTTTAATAGAAGGCGTGCCGTAAATTGCAAGTCGCAAACGGCATTCTACTGACCTTCTGTTCTTGTCGTACACTGTATAAATTTCTAGTATTACGTTCCGGATCCGATATAAATGGGCAGTTTCGATTGCTGGTTCCGATTCTTCTCAGCCTATTACATCTGGGGTCTCTCACGGCCCCGTTCTTGTGCCTATGCCATTTATCTGGCAAATATAAATTTAAATCTCTAATTTACTATATAGGTTGCACGGAAACATAGTAACCTCTGGTCGACTCTGGTGCACTGAACGCTGATAGATTCTGCTTTCATATATTGTGTCGTGTTATGTGGTAGTTAGCAAATGTATCGTAATACATGCATAAAATACAACTTTACTAATATAGATAGCTAAGTAAATATTGTCGTACTAAAGCTGTCAATTTTATATACCAACAAAATGCCGGAAGAAGAAGCGGTACAAGAGGTGAAGCCGGCTCAACGACCGACGATTAAGCCTTCACTAAAGAGATACATTATGAAAGAGCGCCAACGGAAGAAAGAAGGTGGGTAACAACGTTGTCTTGATAATTTTACTGGTTTTGTGCATTGAAAATTTTCAGTGCTTATATTAAAGCTATTAAATCATCAAATTATCTTTAGACTGCGGTTTGCTGATGTCCCATTGCGTGGCAATCTCAGCTAGAGATGCCGAAATATATATACGTAAGCCTTAAAGGGATGCCAGGTAAACTCAGTTTACCTTTTGAGCAACTTCGCGCCCGTTTTACATTTGGGTACCGTGGTGCAATGTGGCCTTAATCTCTTGTCCAAGAAAATTGTGCGCACAGAAAGGGCTCTAACACACGGTCTAATGATTGTGGGACTTGCCACTCAATCCGTTCCGCAACAGTGTTTATAATTATTAATATTTATACGTGAGCAAACATTTTGTGTCCAATTAGCGTCTCGTTAACGTGACACAGGCGCGAGATTACATTTATGTCATCTCGATGTGGAGCTCTAATGCTACGGAGATCCGAGATTTTAAATTCAACCGGTTTTGTACCATTTCGCGGTGCAACTATACAGTGCAACAATGCAACTACTACTATGCATTCGTTGATAATTTTCCACGTCTTTGACGGCGTTCCATTTCGCGGTGCAACTATACAGTGCAACAATGCAACTACTACTATGCATTCGTTGATAATTTTCCACGTCTTTGACGGCGTTCCAGGTATCTAGGTATTTCGATTCCGGCGGAAGTAATGTTCAGTATATGTACGATTCCAGCAAAAGACAAAATCCATACTGGAATTATAAATGCGTGAAAATATTTAATATTTACACAATCTTTAAACTTTGAAAATACAATAATATCACGAAGTATTTTAAGGATACGTAACTGTTATTTTCAGCACTTTCTAAAGTCACATTATCGACCCGTTTCCTTATTTACTGCCCAAACTCTTATGACCAGGTTCCGTTTAAAATTACAGTTTCGGGTGAGACCATTCATTTTTGTATTTATGGCGTACCAGTCTCGTTACTAATGTTTTTTCCGCAGGGCTTTAGTTCTATTATATATGTGTTGAATTACAAAATGTCGAATATATGTCTTTAGCAAACTGCCTCCAAAGTAACCAAAGGAACCCCAGGTCCAACCCTATACAGTGAAACACTATCGACTGATGGACGGCGGTAATTTTAGTGATTTTTAGTCCAAACTTTGACATATTTTACGTCGCAGAGAAAAATTTGTCTCTTTTTAGCTGTACGGGAAAATACCTGGGGGCTGTAATAACTGTCTGCCTGAAGAGGCGGGGAGGCCGAAATATCTCGAGGTCCTCTTCGTGGAAAAGCCAAAATATATTAGGAAATATTTGAATCGAGTAGTTCCAGAAAATTTGAACTAGATTTGAGGTAATTTAATTATTATGTCCTTGAGTAAGGTTTGGCTGGCTTAGCGGTGGTCATACTTGTCACTGTATAACTGTTGTTTTTGGAATTCTATTGAATTTACTTGGTGAAATGTAGAAAATTCGTTATATGAATGAATGACAGCAGGAGGGGTTAATGTAATCTGGCTGGACCCTAGGTCCTTTCCAGCACCACAATATGTAAACTGCCAAAATACGAGCGGCGTGGCCTGATGGTCATCCCACTTCAGAGCTGAAGGGGTGGGGCGACAAATACCAAGGTGTGATTCCCGCAATGTATTTGGATTATCGCAGTTGAACTGGGGACAATATAAGGAAGAAAACGTAAAAGTGAAGTAAATTATATTTCAGCAGAAAAAATCTGGTAATTTTTAGTCGTGTGGGAAAGTATATACCTTAACGGTATGAACTAGGGTAGGCCAAAATTTACCGGCAGCATGAACCGGGGTGCATCCTGGAAGAGGTCAAAATACCTGTCATCACTCCCCATATTCGAGAAGCCAAGGCTCGAGAACCGTGGAGATCTGCTGGGGTGTGGGCATAAGGTTCCAGCTGGGAAGAAGTCTTCAGGAGACGACGAAAGTTTTAGGAACTCGCTTTTCTTTAATTTTACTAAAATTAAACCCAAATTTGCGCTATCTTTACTAATTAAACCTACTTTTGCTTAATTTTTCCCAGATTTTTCTAATTTGTTGCTATATTTTTTACCAAATTTTTCTCAAATTTTGCATATATATATATAATGCATAATATATGCAGTACCTACCAAAATTGTCCTTCGCTCGCAATACAACGGTCATTTCTGGCGCATATTGTGCCTACCTATTTTGGTATTATTTCCATTTTATAGAAGAAGCTCATCATACTCTGCTGGAGCAACAAATCAAAGAACGCGAAAAGAAAAAGAAAGAAGATACGATGACTCTAGAACAAACGAAGGAACAGGTATCTTAGTTAAAATATTTATACAGTTAATTTATGTTGTTGTCAGGGTCTCAAATACTCCAGTGAAAGTATCAAAAACCATCTGCCAATTAGTATATATATAAATATATAGTGCTATTTTAGCGACATGTAACACGACATATTGCTTCAATATCGATTACAATGCCTATCCCGATGCAGATAATAAGTGAAGTCTGGGGAATCGCCAATGCTTCCTAGAGGTGGGAATTTGGATCCAAAACAGGTCGGCCCATGGTCGGGAACTATTCCATTTTTGTTCATATGGCATATATTTGTATTTTCAATTACTTTGCCTATGTCGATGCAGAGCAAAAACGAAGTCTGTGGAATCGCCGACTATACATACATACTACGTTAATATGTGTTGTACGCTACATATTTATTGCCGAAGCGTTCAGTCAATACTTTTATCACCCGGAAGTTGGTAATTTGCTCCGCTAGGATACTCTGATATGGCGAACACTTGAATATCACAGAAAACATGGTGGGACTAATAAGTGAAGTGAAAGAGTAACAAATCTAAGTATCGAAGCAAAGCTTTTGCAAAATATAACCTCCTGGTTAATCTAGAGGAAGTGCTGTGTAACAAGGAGGGTACAACTTAAAATAATTATTGTAAAAACTTAAATTTTTGGTTAGTCCAACTAAATCTTAATGAGGTATCGTCTGGTTGGAACCATCACTTATCACTACTAGTATTTGTTTAGCATTGGCACTAACAAATGGTCTGTACTTAGCGTTGACCTATGCCAAATGAGGAACCCTCACATGCCCGAAATCCAAATCCTCCTCCATCCTATAGTACTTGCATGATATATTCAAACCCCGAAACGCCTGTGTTTTTTAAATCTAAACCTTCATACTTATGCGTGTATAAAATTACGGTGCGCGCACTTGGATTGTTTTGTCAAGTTCAGTTCACGACGAAATCAGAACCAGTGTCCGTGCACAAATAGCGATTTTGTGGTCACTATTTCACGATATAGCATCGTAATTTAACGGCCGCATTTGCTGGGAACACCATCACAATATCGTTTCTTTAACGCACAGGTTTATACATTAGTGGATCGCGTACACAGCTGTGCAATTTCTCATGTCACTTGACGAATATGAATAAACATGCGAAATTAGCTAATGTACGCGTAGGTCAATTTGCATTCGCACATCACACAGCCCGCGGTTGCTACATTGCTAATAAGGATGGCAAAATATTATGGATGCGTTCAGGTTATAATTTCGAAAAAGAACATACCCACATAAACTTTGTTCTAATAATAATTCCTCCAATTCCAAATTATTCCCGACAAAGAACGCGGAGCACATCAAGGATTCTTTTCCACAGTGATGAACGCTGTTGGGAACATAGTAGCTGTGTTTTTTGAAATTAGGCTGGAGTCTGTGCATTGTAGAAATTCTTTTCCTTACTATTTTCAGATACAGCGACTAACACAGCAGCTGGACAAGCTAAAACAAGACAAACATGAGCTATTTTCGGAGTTGAAGAAAGTGTTGCACAAAGACGAGCAAAAGCGACATGCAGCTGCAGTAGCGAGTAGCAGTGCTAATCCAACAGCTCCAACGAACGCGATTAATACGGTGGCCGGGACAGGTGGAAGTGGAAACAGTGCCGTGGCGCCACCGAAATACGGAACTGGAAGTGGAGCGATTGCTGAACGTAGTCGAATTTTGTCGGGGTGAGTACCGTGCAGTCCTGTGATTGTTCGAATTAAGAAGAGAGTGCATCCATTGATCGCTGGTTGAATTCTAGTTCCACCAAAAGGAAACTTGACGGTTCATTGCTTGAAATCGTTACGCATTTGAGAAGGTCTTGTACTTTTAATCGTTGATCGATTTTAGCAATAATTTATTGAAGTTTGGTTTTGCGAGTTTATAAAAATCATTTTGGCGTCTTAATGCAGTAAGATTTTTTGCGTCTAGGTGTGTAAAAATTATTCGTTTAGTTTAATCCACAACTGTTCTATCCAAATTTGAGATGCTGTGCTGGGTATTTTTCAGTTCCAACTTGTTCGAACTGGGTTTCATCTGTCTTTATCATTATTTTAAGATCCTGTAGTTACGACAGATTTTTTATTGCTCACTACCCCAGTATCACGTTGATTTGACAATATTTTTATTTTAAATCATGCCGTGGTTCTATAATTGATAAATTACGTAAACTTATATTAAAATAAACCATAACTAAAGTCTTCTTTTTACCGTGGCAACTTTTATTAAACCACCGCCTTGCACTACAAAACACCTAATTTTTTTGACAATTCTCTGTTTAGAATCCTGTGGCTGAAGCAGACGATG
This sequence comes from Trileptium ribeirensis, assembly GCA_030248225.1. NCBI lineage: Eukaryota > Metazoa > Nematoda > Enoplea > Enoplida > Thoracostomopsidae > Trileptium > Trileptium ribeirensis. Next base: position 34,362 of record JASANE010028999.1, on the reverse strand, counting down.
CCACGTAGTGCATTCTTATTAGGAAATACCGGTGCCTTTTTATTTCCGACCTAGCCTCCAATTACGTCTGTTCATATTCCGTAACCAAATTTTGAGGAAAGGATAAAGCCCAATAGAGTAATGTCAAACCTCGTTTTTCTTTCCATAAAAATGTGTGACCTTACAGATCAAGCAGTATAGATGTCTAATAAAAATTGCGCGATTGCTGGAATCAGTTGCGCTTAAAAATGGAGCAAATAGCAAGCATGTAAAATTTTCTTACCGAACGTACCCTAATGTTGTCTAGTATGTTAATAGTTCAGGTCTTTACCCAGCTTACATATGCTCTGGTGCGTGAAATTTAGGAAGGCTATAACCAGAAATTCGACAACGTTACAGAAAAGAAAGATGGCTAATAATATTTTGCGGAAATTATATAGTTCCCTAGTTGTGACCTTTAGTATTTTCGGATAACGTTCAAATCTGTTTGGAGAAGCGGACGGTCTAAATATGGTTTTGCTATTATTCTTCGTTTTTTGAAGCCTATCGTGGTTGTGTCCATACAAACGGAAGTCTATATTACATAGCTAATAGGTATTACAATTTTGTTGATTCTTGTCTTTTCTGTTTATTTTTGTATAGTTCAATTTTTACGGCACTTTTGACCCAGGTGCTTCTTTCCATTAGGCCTTATTGTACTAAATTCGAGAAAATAAAAGGTAATTTTCCTAATCAATCCACAACTCTGTATGTAATGCGGGCTATGTACACCTACTAGTCTCACAAACATAGGTGTCTGTATTTGTGCTACTTTTCGCTCTGTACGCCAGAACAAAATCGCGCAAAACACAATTTTAGGTATTTTTATCAGTCTGGATTGAATTGAGATTGATAATTTAGGAATTAATAATTCTTTTATTACATTTTTCAGATTTCATTGAAAAACTTTGTATTTTTTACGACAGTTGGCACTTGGACAACCTATGCGTTTCTCTACTGATATATCTTTGTTAGCTTGCAGAAATGCGGGAACCCAACAACAGCAACATGTATCCGCTGTAGCTCATTCATCACATGGTCTCCAACATTTTCAGCAGCAACAACATCATCAAATTGGTCGCCTGCCGCAGCAAGCGATGCAACAGCAGTCGCACGCACACGTATGTTGTGATTGACCCGGTTGTTAGATAACTCAAGTGTTAGCTCGACAGAGCTTAATGCCATGATTGTGGCCGCGACAGGTTTGCACTCAACAATGGTTTGACGTGACGACTGTAAACAGAGTAAACTGTATAGTTAAAGGAATTAAATGCAACAACGAGGTATTTTTAAAAATAGAAATGTTACAATTTTAATTTTGGTTAAGGATAAGCGATTTATTTTCAAAGCTTACCTGAGCCATTTATATACTAATCATCATAATTCAACAGACGATTGCAATTACTAAATATTTTTCCTGTGAGAATGGTCCCGGTTTACTTTGTGACCATTGTTTGAATATATATGTGCATGTGTATATATCTCTGTGCGGGTATTTCTCTTTGTGTGCACGTTTGTATCTTCGGGTGTCTTTCCGTCTCTCGTCTCTGTGAGCGTAATACGTCCCTCTGCAGACATATTGTGTGTATGTATTTATTCCAGTCTATGTGTTTATGCTAGTATGTCTGTTTGGAACGTGTTTGTGTAAGCGTCTCCGGGGTGCGTTTACGTGTAACTCTGTCTATATCTGTCTGTGAGTGTCTTTGTGTACGTGTCTACTGTGTGAGCAAATACCTCAGCAGAGCCTACCAACCATCCTATTCGTATTTTCGCATAAAAATTATCAAGGAACGCATGTTGGTCAATTAAAATTCGGCGCAAAACTATTGGCGACCGCGCTGCTCTGCGATTGAAATATAGGTGCTATGCGTTGTCGAAAATTCAAGCAATATTTTTTGAGAAAGAACATTTGTCGAATTTTAATTAAGCTAGTTTTGTTCGTGAACATCAAGATCTTAAATATAGTATCGATTTGCGTGACGTCACTATTGCTTTAAATTTGTTCTCGACCACTGAATAATATATACAATCTTGATAGGTATTGGGCAACAGAACGTCTGCATATTTAAAATCGCCAAAATTCTTTTCGAGCACAAGGTATATGTGGGAAATGGATTTGCATTTGCCAATTTGGGGTTAGCAGAAAACCGAATGAGATTCAGTATTTTTTCGTAAAAACTGCTTGTGATTCCATATCGGTTAGTGCAAAACACGATGTTTGGTGAGGTCACCTTAGATTTAGTCGCCCATACTATTGTGTCTATTATTGTGTGTATTATCTCTTTGTTGGTGTGTGCATTTTGTTGCGAATTTGTGTATGTATGTGTGCATGTCTCCGCTTTTACGTATATGTCTACGGATATATCTATGTGTCTGCGTATGTCTTTCTGTGGCTGTGTATATCCCTCCGCTGTACGGCTATGTGTATATCTGTCTATTATGGGACTATTGATGCAAACGATGTGTACGTATTTATATGCATCGCGTTTATGTCTTCAGATTGTGCGTATGTATGTGTGTATGTCGCTATTTGAACGCGGTGTGTGTCTATTATACAGCAGATAATATAAATTTGCCTAAATCCAAAATTGTTACATCTCTTATTTAGTAAGATTCTGAACTTGTCCAATTTTGGTTTATTAAGATACGGCATCTGGCGGGTATGATTTGAAGCGTATATCCTGGACGGCGTACAAGTTAGCACAGATGCAGAGCACAGTGATTGTTTGACTACTTGCAGTTCGTGGACTTTGAGGCTTGTAGCTAATATTTGTTCGATTAATGTTTTATTACATGAAGCGAGCTCAATTTTATGCTTTAGTGGCTTGCCACTAGTTTATGTGGACCAGTTGTTATCTATTGTTTTTGAAGAATAAACAATTGTTGCTTGGCCATAGTGTTGCCGTACTGCTGCGCGATAACGTTATTTCGCTACCGAAATGTAATTGAATTACGAGTGTTGATTTCAGTTGAAATCTCCTCATTTACAACACGTAGTATCGAACAAGCGTTCACATCGATCGCCGTCACCCACGACTAGTCCGACCAATTTGCTCCACAGATCAACGTCCCATTATCCTCAGACCGGTACCTTGTCCGGAAGCCGGAGTCCGTCGGCCTTTGCAGTGGCCGGGTCATCACCGTTATCGCACTACGGTCAAGGTAGCAGTGCGCCGCATCCTGGGACCACAGCGGGTTATGGACAGTACCAGCAGCAGCAACATGCAGCGAGGGCATATGCGCAGGCGGCTGCAATTAATGCTTATCAAAGTGAGGCCATGTTATTGGGTAACTAAAATATGTACGTATATACTCAACTGCTCGAAAAAAACGGTTAGCACTGCTTGAAAAAAAACGGCGTCCAAAATAATAACCAGTGACTAGCTGCTATACGCTGTTTTAACGAGCACGAAGTCTGTGACCTCCATATCCGATTTTACACGCATCACATGCCGAAACACAACAGAACAGGCATGACGCTCATACGAAGTTTGGTCACCATAATAGGCTATTTTAACAAGGGTAGCACGTCTAGTAACAAGGCTATTACATTTGCTACCATTTGAAAGTCATGTTGTTGAATGTGCCACAACAGAGTAACTTCTTGACAGTTTATAATGGACTATAAACATCTGAGATATTTTTGATATCGTGAAATGAAAATTGGTGTGTTTTTTTTCGAGCACATTTTTAACCGACCTGCTCGAAAAAAAACAGATTTTTTTCTAGAGCATGGCATTTTTTTAAAATAGCACTTCATTTTTTTGTAAAAAGATTGTTCTGTGATACAGTTCTTAAAAAATTATGCCCTTAACAGTTCTAACAATACTGGAATACATGTACTTACGCATAATTATTAACATGTGTTTATTTTTCTTATATTTTAGACTATATAAACGACGTACATAAAAATTAGTAATGTACCGTCCTAAGAAGCCTAAAATTGGCGATAGGGAAATTGCAGCCGCCCTAGCTTACTATGACCGAACCGGAAAATTAAATGAAACAGCTCGTAAATTTAGTATGTCAACCACCAAACTGTCAAAAGAGCTACGCAACCGAAGTACTAAGAATATTGTTACATTAGCTAATTTTACGGAATATGCTTGTTTACGTTGTTAAATAAACACATCATTTGGGTGATTTATGACAACATGTGATGAAATATTAGCGTTTACCGAGCATGATAGCGAAGAAACATCGTCGTTTTTTTTCAAGCACGCTGTATTTTTTTCGGGAAAACTGCTCGAAAAAAACAGTTATTTCATTGTTTTTTCGCAAAGCGGGAAAAGTCAGCGATGTATTTGTCTCTTGAACATGACCTAGGCTCAGTTGCACACGTTACTATCAGCTTTACAAACCGGTTCGCGTTACGGTTCGTATACAACTTCCTTGTAGTGAAAATCGTTTTTTTTTCGAGCAGTTGACTATAATTGTTTTTTTGTGAATATGCCAAGAGTTGTGTGCTCTACTGTCTGGGATTGAAAAAAATGTTTTGTGTTGGACAATTTGCCCTGGTTTTACTTTGGCATGGTGTTAAGAGAACGCATTGTTAGCGCCTGATGTAGTTTTCATGGAATTCCGATTTCGTCCAAATTATTGTGATGCTTAATCTCCAAATTATTTAAAATGTATCTATTCTTGGTACTCATACTTGGATAAAGTAATGGATTCTATGGTTTTGAGAGCACATTGTGACAGTCACGTTCACCAGAGTACTTTTCTATAGTTATGTTTTTATGGGTTTTAGTCGAGGACTCTGGATGCTAAAATTCACTCCATTTAAAGCTGTCTTCTGTCTACGTAAACTGCTTCGCACTAAATGCATCTTTCAGTCATTGAGCACGAACGCTGAAGATGTTTAAATTTTTGTTTTAGAACGCAACTTGTTTGTTATCAGTTCCTGAATTTCGATTCGATGTGTAAATGTTCTGAAAGCAGATCATGTTGCAACGCCAGCTTTCTGAAATAGTTCTTAGCTGGTAAACATTTTCTTTCTCTCTGTAGAAGGTGTTGCTTTTGGTACAACAGGACCTAATTGTGCACTTAGCCTCGCGTTTCCGCTGCTCCAGTGATATATTGCCCGAATTCTCACAAAACTAACTCGAATTGTAAAATTTTTGGGTATGGCTTCATAGGGTGTCCTTACATTTTGGAATAAAAATTCTTGCCAGAGACGTCGAATCGAAAACTCAGAATGCAGAGAACAGAGAATCTTGTTTTTTTGTGGGATCAGATGTTTTCAACATTTAAATTAAAGATATAAATACCATTAAGAGCGAATTGAAACTCTGTTTTAAATGGATTTTGTTGTGAATGATGGCTGTGCGGGATATTTATATTTCAAGTGTTTGGGTTTAGGATCACTGGAGGAAGAAACGTAAAATCCGGCTGTTTTATTTCCCGTAATAGTCACTGAGCCTGGGGTAGCCGTACTCGCGGCCTGGGTAACTAACACACTTTCGGTTTCCATTGTTTACAGGTTTGACCACTCTGGTGGTTGAAAAATTTTGCAGGGTCATCAAGCGTTCAACAGTCTACGCACCTCTCGCTATCATCGACGTCAAAGCAACAACAGCAAACGACACATTTGGGTTGTCCGATTCATCAACGGAACAACAGTGCGATTGCAGGCGGCTCTGGAGTAGTTGGTGGAACGCAGCAAGCCACAGCTGCCGGGCACAGTGGATTTTCACCGGCACGCCATAGCGCCGCGTCTGTCTTGTTAGGCGCTGGCGGTGCGGCTGGTAAACAGTCCTATTTGGTTTTCTTAAAATGAATTTTGTACTAGGTCCAGTTCGTCTGGGTGTCACTGAAAACAACATCAAAAACTATTTTAGCTTCGTATGAAAAATTCTGAGGATTTTTTAGCAAAATATCGGAAAAATCATATCGCAGAAAAAATATCTGATACATTTTAAGTCCCGTTTATATAAAAAATTCAGATTTTTGGTGGTACATGAACGTACCTGAAAAACGTTGGGTCAAGAACTAGAGCCAAACCAAAATTTGCTTGAGGGGCATGGACTACCTTTGTCCGATTTGAGAAAGCTGGAACTTCAGTCTGTGTTTTCACTGTTTTAAGTTTCACTTTAAGTGATAAAATGAATCGGGACGTATAGCAATGTTGTGATTCCGGCTTAATCCGAACGCCACACACTGATCTAAACAGTAAATATAGATTTAGGAGGTGTTCTCTTATGGCCGTAAACTCTGATTTAATTCCATTAAAAGCATCACAACTATTTTGGCTTGCCCGCAGAGTATTCGTTGTCCTCCTTGTGGGACCGTCGTCTATCCTGTCCCAGATGGTGATATAACGGACCTTTAAACCCTGCCAAAATTGGAAGACCCTGTTTCTGTTTTTTGTATGAGGTGTGAAATGAATATATATTAGACGCTGACGAAACATCATATACTGTTGTTTTAATACGCAGCAATCGGTACTTCTTACTATTGAATTTGTTACATACAATAATTATTGCTGAGACTAACGTTCGATATCATCCTATTTCAGGCGATTTCGCTAAACAAATGCGAGCCGCAGCAGTCGTTGGTGCTGTCGCCGGCAGTGCTGTTGCTGCTGCTAATAGTGGAGCAGCGGCGGCAATGCAAGCGAGTGCAGTTGCAGCAGCAGCCCAGCAACAGCAGCAACTGCTCAACAGCATTCAGCAGCAGCAACAACAGCAACATCATATACGTCAGGTACGTTGTGGCTGTTGGTGCTTTTAAAATCATTTGTCAATGTATGACTTGCCAAGGGCCGCACGGCAGGCATTTACCGCAATGCCTCGCTATGTGCGCTGATGCAACTTTGTAACGCGATGAGACATTTTCCGAATGTATCGAAAATTTCGTTTAAACACAGGATGTAGCCTTCGTCATAGATTTTGCCAAAATGTTCAAGAGTCCCGTTACATTTACACATTAGGGTGTTTCAAATAGGAGAGACTAATAGATTTTCCACAATGTTCAAGAGTCCCGTTACATTTACACATTAGGGTGTTTCAAATATGGGAGAGTAATAAATTTTCCACAATGTTCAAGAGTCCCGTTACATTTACACATTAGGGTGTTTCAAATAGGGGAGACTAATAGATTTTCCACAATGTTCAAGAGTCCCGTTACATTTACACAGGGTGTTTCAAATAGGGGAGACTAACAGATTTTCGGTTTCCAACCGTTGAAGTGTTTGTCATAAAACTGCTGTTCCTTCGTTCGAAACTTGTTTGATTTTGGCTCGAATGTGTTCGACATCTGTTCGAGCAGTACGTATATGCCAGTTATATGTTGTCGAACGTGTAATAGTGTAAATAAATAATTAAGAATTATATAAAATATAACAAAATTTTAACAATAATTGTTTGAATTGTTCAGAATGCGTTAAGGAAAAACTCTGTCGTGTTGTTCAAAATTAAAGAAGAAGTAGTCGATGTTCGTATGAAACACGACCGTCATTAGCTGCGGGGAGTGTAGTTAAGGACGGGTAGCGGGAACTGCTCCACGCCCGTTGACAGGTTTATTGTTCCAGACCACAGAGAAAACAACAATTGGATTTTTTCTCCAATTTCACTGGGAAGCTACTGTTATTGTGAATATCACGAAATGTCCTAGCATAACGTTAAAATATGCAACTCAAATTGTTGTTGTTTGATTGTTGCTAAATGTAACTTTGGCAAAACAGTGAAAAGGTGCATTATGTTAGCGAAGTTAAACAAAAAATGTGGGTTTAGTTATTTTGTACCCAGTGCTGCCCGACCAGATCAAGCATTCAGGGTCTAGACATAGCACACAAATGGGAAAAATGCAGAACAAGATTACAAATGAGGACAAAAATATTAGTGGAATAAATTTCAGTACGACAGCCCCCGATTTTCGATACAATTTTAGCAAACCCGCCCTTCCTATCACAAATTGCTGGGCCAATTTCTGGATCCGTCATACCGTATAACTTCGATTTGCAGAATGGAAATTTTCGAATGTAGAACGGGCTATGTGTATTTGTAGTGGTTATTGCGTTATTATGTAGCAGCGTTTTGTACATGGCGTCACAAAACATGGCGGTAGACCGCGTAGCTTAACTTTACTCATTCACAGTTGAGTTTCCATAAATTTTCGTTTAAAGTGCCTCATTCGAAGCGTAATAACGAACAGTATTTTGGTCGAATTACAAATTTAGGAAAAGCATTTCGAAATTTTCATTTCATTTATCAAAGTTTGACAGTGAGTAAGTACGGACGCGTACGGCCGCAATTTCTCATATATTCGGACAATTGCACAGACGGAAATACGAAATTGCGTCTGGACGCGGATGAACGCTATTTTGTCTGGGTGCGGACGATCATAGTGATTTCAACGCGCAGACGAACTTACGACGCCTTTACACCTGCTTTTGCGCTCTTTTTGTGCGTGACTGCACAGCCTGTTGAAATAATAACAAACAATGAACTCTAGCCTTTTTCGTAAACTGCAACCCTGAAATCGCAACGGCGCGGCCATAAACGTTCTATCGAACTGTCCGAAATCTATATGACCGAATAATTTTGGTTGGAATTGTTGTTGCGTTTCTATCGTCATATGAATAAAACTCCTTAATTTTGACGCCCGAAAGAAGCGTCAAAAAACGAACGTCATCTATTCTTCGCTCCTGTTCACTCTTATTGTCCTTAAGACTGCGCCTACGGCTTCAATATATATTATGTCCTACAACGATGTCGTAAAATATCGAACTTTAAAAAATTGGTCCTTATTTTTAGGTCGGGAACATTGGTGGTGGCCTATCTCAAAGCGGTGGGTTCACAGGTAATAGTAGCGGCAGCGGAAGCAACACCGGAGCAGCAGCGGGCTACGTTCCGCTAAGTAAGAAAATGAGAACCACGGTCAACGCGGTGAGCAACAACCCACATCATCAAAACATTCAAACGCCCAATTACAACCGAATGAACGTTGCTTTGTCGCAGGTAAAATTATTATGGCGACTGTTTGGCCGAAGTACACGGCGAAGTGCAGCTAGGCACTCCCCAGAATGAATTCCCAACTACTATCGTTGGGCGGTTAGTGCACTGAATTCGAGGAAAATGTCCAATTTTTGTACCAAACCCACAGCTTTGTAGAAAAAACGGAGAGCTCATTATATTATTTCACCGCAAAGATATAGTCCCTTAGTTTTACTTTTCGCTACTTTTGGCTATGCTCAAGCTGAAGATTGCGACTCCGACCGTCGAAACGAATTTCTTTTCTAATTATATGTCTTATGGCGTTAAATATATTGTTATAATAAATATGTAGCTAGTCACTAAAATCTCTAGTTCAAGTTTCACTATTTGCTTTTTTCAAGTATCATTAAACTTCAGTTTTCACGGCAGTTGGCAGTTGGCCAACCCAAGCGCTTAGTATATTGTTTACTCTTGTTAGAATGTTTAGATAATTTTGTTCGAAGCCCGTGACTTCCTTGTCTTTAATTTCATATTCTAGAATCGTGTAAAGCGGATATATTTTAAATTTGGTTTCATTTTTGTTCGACGATTGTTGATTTGGAATTTGGGTAGTGTCGAGTCGATTTCATTATGGCGAGTTGTGAAAACAAAAATCTAGATCCAGGGTCGTACTGCTGTATCCTTATAAAACATTAGCTTAATACAGCGGGTTTGGGGCGGAAGCCCCCGACTTAGCCTTAGGTATATGCTTCACATGAGGGCCTTTGCTTAGGCTTAGTATTTCGAAGACGGAGAGGGTTCATACAACTTACGTCCTCAGCTTGAATTGGCCCGCTGTACTAAGAGTTGTTTTAGCACGTCTGTTTGTCATATGTAAAAGTGCCGTATTTTTGGCCATTAGATGAATAAATATAGAGCCACAGAATTTTGAAAAATGAGGTCGGAAATATTAGCGTTGGTATTAGTAATATTGCCGCTGTATTGTAGTGGCTTCAACTGGTCTTTGAAGGGGCACCGGAAGGTCAATTTGGAATTCCAGTCTGAACACAGACTAGTCACACTCGCTTCGGTTTCCTTTGTCCAACGAATCTCTGATCATAATAATAATTTATGCTCCATTTTAAGCAACATCTGTACCAACAACAACAACAGCAGCGGTCGTACATGGGCAGTGGTGGAAGCGTTACCCCACACTATTACTAATGGTATTTTGTATCAGCAATGTGGACAAGATATTTCGGAACCTGGTTCGATTGGTGTTTCAGCATGGTCCCAGGATATGGCTATGTTGTCCCGACGCGGTACTAAATAGTTGAACACTTCGCAATTCCTGTGGCAACATCCTGACTGTGCTGAGCTATATCCACAACAGTGATGCTAGATGCTTTGTTGGGGTATCAATGTTTTCTCGGATGTCAAGTGGTTTGTTTGCGACTTATTGTTCCGAAGAGTATTGACGATGAAAGTAGGTACCAAACTAAATTGTATATACTGGACAAGCCAGTCTCTTGCAGCAACAACAATCATAGGTATGAAATGATCGTCACGAAAATATGTCGCTTCAAATGAATCTCATCAAGTAGTTTTGCTCTCTCTTGATCAATCCGGCATAAACTGAAGTATTCTTTGACATTAGTTAATGAATATAGTTTTAATTGTCGCTTTTTAGCAAGCTTAGATTGACTCAATTATTCAGAATACATTTTACAATGAGATCTCCTGTTAATGTTTTCAACGCTGGGACCAGTTTTATAATTTAGTCGCTCCGAACCCGTGGGCCTCTCTAGACTGTCGAAATAGCTCCGACCGGGACTGTGAAATTCACTTTCGGTTCGAGTTCTTCCACGTGCCCAAGTGTTCAGAATACATTTCACAATGAGATCTCCTGTTAATGTTTTCAACTCTGGGACCAGTTTTATGATTTAGTCGCTCCGGACCCTTGGGCCGCTCTAGATTGTCGAAATTGCTCCGACCGGGACTGTGAAATTCACTTTCGGTTCGAGTTCTTCCAGACGTGTCCAAGTGTTGTTCTTTCGACAGTGTATTCAGATATCTGAAATATTGTTTCCTTAATGAAATCATTGTTTCTATAACATGAGGTAAAGCTTTGCTCTAATGCAGTAATTACGGCGCTGCCGGAAAACAACGTGCTTTATTGGTAGGAACAACAGTACGACTATTATTACACACATATATTTATATTCCAAGTGTTGTTCTTTCGACAGTGTATTCAGATATCTGAAATATTGTTTCCTTAATGAAATCATTGTTTCTATAACATGAGGTAAAGCTTTGCTCTAATGCAGTAATTACGGCGCTGCCGGAAAACAACGTGCTTTATTGGTAGGAACAACAGTACGACTATTATTACACACATATATATGTTTGTATGCAGTACGCGCCAGAAAACATCGTGTGGTTTCGAGCGAGTCTCGAGATTCCGAAACTATTTAAATTAATTTATTACTTAATTTTTAGAACAAACTTATTTCAAGCGAGTCACGAGCGAGAGCGCGTGAATTTTTGGCGGGTCCTGTATGTTATATACCAGGGAGTAAATTAAAATTTTTAAATATACCAAATTTTTGCTTCATATTCATTTAGAGAGCTGCGGTGTATTTTAGAGTTGAACCGGTTTAGCTTGATATACATAACAGAGTATAGAATTTTTAGAAGTACTTAGCTAACAAGAATTGCATCAAGAACCAGCCAGTGTGCTTGTAAATTTTGTAAATGAGTCTATATTGGAGTAAAGTAACATATCTGCAACGGAGCCAGAAACGGCGTTCTTAGTAATGAGCAGTATTTATTGAAATTGTTCGAGCAGTATCACAGTTTGTTATATAGCATTGTAATTAGAAAATCGCCCAACGCTAAGCTGAACAATGTGTCTACCACTGATCAAAAAATTATGTACTTTTATTTTCTTTTGGAGTCATACAAATCAATAATTTCAAGTTTCCTACTAAATAACGTGGTGATAAACACATTTCTTGTGCGATTGGACACAGCAAAATTCTTCGCAATGACACGCTTCTGACGCATGGAAGGTATTTTTTTGCTCTGACGGACCAAAAAACCGACATCTTGATCGATAAACACACATTAGCTTCCCCAACCTCTTCAAAGTTTCAGAGAGGCAATAATGTCGCCGTACATTATTAAGGTTAATGTAAAATTAATTTTAATACATTTTAAATCCACAGTACCTTCACTTCTTCATTCATCTGTTTTGCTATATAAGTTTCGAAGATCAGGTTTCAGATCCGGTATAAGTGGACGACTCCGGCTGCGGGTTCTGGTTTCGGTTATTTCCTGATAAGATTTATAAATATATATTTATCAGAGTGTGACCGGAATTCCGGCCCCGGTATGGTTTTTGCTTCATCTGTGGTCCAGTCATGCGTTATATACATAACGATTAAGTTCCAGCACATCCAAACAAAAGAAAAGACGACTAACTCTGCAAATTGCCCTGTGAAATGTAAGTAGGACACACTTTCAGTAAGAATGTTTTATCTTCACCAGGCAGGAGTTTAAGCTATGTCGATGTTTGTAGCAGCTTACCCATTTAGAAACCTATGGTATGTGTTAGAATTGAAGCGGTAACTTGATATACTTTATAGAATATGTATTGTTGAAGTATATACTTAGCTATAAGCGATAAATTACGCGAAGCACTAGCAATGCACTTGTAAACTTTGTGATTAATTTACATTGGAACAAATTTACATATCTGCAAAGCAGCCAGAAACTGTGTTCTTGAGAACGGTCTGTATATATTGAAACTGTGCGAGCAGTATCACAGTTTGTCTCATTTATAGCATTCTGTTCAGAAAGTCATCATCCAACTGAAGGGCACGGGTTGCCCAACGCTAGTCTGAATAATGTTTCTGGCCAACGATCGGAAAATTATAGTATACTTTTTATTTTCTTTTAGAACCATTATAAACCAGTTCCAACTTTTCTACGGAATAACATGTAACGAATGTATGTGTAGTAAAGAGAGACGATTGGGGACAGCAAAATTGTCTAGTTTCCGTTGCATGCGTACAAGAACGTTTGACGCAGTTGAGTCCACCTTGTACACCGGAATGCTGGGAGTCCAAAAACCGACATAATGATCGATATTGAACATTATTAGCAGCATACATGCTCAAGATCTGAGGTCCAGAGCAGTGTTAGCCTGCACCACGGGTGTGGGGGCAGCCTTCGGCCAGCCAGGAGAGGGTTAGTTTGCCAATTGGCTAACGCGCGCGAAGGTCGGAGGATACATTTTTAAAAGTTCTAATTTTGTCCATATATACGCAAATTTTTGCCATTTTATGCCTAATTTTTCCCAAATTTTACAGGGATTTGAGGAACTAGGTTGTCGCATTGGATGTCAGGGGGTCGGAGAGGGGGGTGACAGTGAGCATATACGTGCCCTTGGCTGCTTCCATCACTTTATGCTATTCGACTGTGTCGCTCCTCTTTGATTTGATCCACAACGTTCTATGATATCTTCTACCCAGTCTCTTTCTCCATATTTCATAAACGTACAATTTTGCTGTTTTGGCACGAGACAGTCATAGACTTGTTTCAAGCTTAACTGAGCTACCTCCATTGGCCCAATAACATGAGTTGTATGTTCTATTTTTTTCGAATTAGTGACGTTTGGGTAAGGTAGCACTGTTTGGTGGTAATGGCAGGTGTTAACGTGTCCCGGATATTTTAACATTCCATGTAAATTTTATAATATGACTGTGTTTACCAGGTGCGAATATTTTATCTACTAGATATCAAGTAAATCTTGGATTTTTAGCTGTATGGGCGCACTATGTTATTTCAATTATGTACATTGTATTTCCATAATATGTGACTCGATAAACTGGGAAATAATTGGAAGCGACCAGTGCTTCACAACTCTCGAAATGGTAAAAATGTTGAATAACAGGAAACTTAGTAACGGGGACCTCGAACAGCCGGTGGGAAATGGTGAAAGCAGTGAAACGTTGAAAATCGAAACTGGGGACTATGGGTGCGATGAACTGAAGCTAGATAAACTGCAAAAAGTCAGGGAATGATGGACTTGGGAACCTGAAAGATAGCGAAAACTCGACAAACTGAAAAATTTAGGGAAACTTGCAAGTTCGGGGAATATGACCTCAGCCACTGTTCAAAACTGCAATAATTTGCCAACACTGTTCTCAAGGCTGCGATCGTGATTCAACCTGTGGCACCGGCTTGGCTTTATCAAATATTCCACGATATGTATCGCAATTTGCTTCTATCAACTAGTACTCGTCAATTCGCAGTAATACGTACTATGTACTAGGACCAGTTCTGGCCCTAAGGGATCCCAGCTGCACCACCGTTTTTTCTCGGTGTGGTGCAAGGACAACCCCGGCTTCCATGACTCCCCGGTGATCTATGCAATGACCTAAGGGAGCCGCTTACCTTAGCAGGCTGCCGGCGGGTTAACCAGGGTGTTCGGCCTGGCCCCTATATTGGCCCACGTCCCTAGTAGAATTGTACTAGGACCAGTTCTGGCCCTAAGGGATCCCAGCTGCACCACTTTATCTAGAAGTTCACGGTGGTGCCCGGACAACCCCGGCTTACACGATTCCCCGGTGGACTACGGTCAGACCAGTGGGAACCGCTTAGCTTAGTAGGTCGCCGGCGGGTTTACCAGGGTGTTCGGCCTGGCCCCTATGCTGGCCCACGTGTCTAGCGGTATGGAGGTCCCCCTGAGGGAGGGTCATCCCTTAAGCCTGCTCACAGGTAATAGGGTGGACCCGTCTTTCCCTCATCTCAGATTATCAAATCCTAAGCCTTATTCCAGGGCCGAGATTTCCTAACTGCGGAACCCATTTTGTAGAGGCTTTATTTGATCCTAGTTTGACGCAAGTCCCAGCCGACTGGTCCTTGTCAGCCTACTGATTTTGAGGAGGGTATAGAAGGTGAGGAAACTATAATGCTTTGGTACACTGAGGAACCTGTACGCCGAAACAAACCATTTGCAGAGCGGGCTGGGTTGCGGCGCGAGCGAGGTTAACTGGAGCGTTAAAACTTAGGCTGTCTGTGGGGGTGAAATTGCGTATGTTTGGAAAGGGGTCATGAAGTCACCAGAGGAACGCTGGGTCAGAAAGTGTTCGATATGCCTTAGAAGGACCTACGTTCTCGTGTATCAGGTCGGGATCAAACTATTTCGCCTACAAAATGCACACGTCAAATATTTATTTTGGGGTGCTCCCTCTTTTAACAATATAACACGCCAACATGAAACAATGATTGAAAGCAAAAATTTTTTACAACATTTATTACAATGTACTCCACAACACCGCCGAGGTACATTTTTAAAAATCGGTACTTGCCGTGGCCTATTCTATATTGCAATCCGATTTGGAGGATTTGGATGACGAAAGGATGTCAGACGAGCTCCCGATGGGCTCTTTTAGAAACGCGGAACCCGCTGCCCCAAACTTTTATTATCCTAACTTCAAATCAAGTCGCCTGCTACATACGACATACCACATTTTATTCCGCGGTTGTCCTGTCATGCCTAAATAAAAACCGCTGCCATTTAAACAGAATTACCACTCTGCTGAGTATACACAGAGCATGCCCATGCGTACACACCCACCAAGCGGTGGATTTTGACTTTCGGGACGCTCGGTACATACGCAACAATTGACTGTACGGTGAACTAGCCTTTGACCTTTCCTTAGTATGGAAAAAGATTTAAGCTGGCCTTTTGGTTCGTCGCGAAATTCATAACGATTTACTACCCCATTGGGGATGACGAAATTGTTCTGTGAGCTCCGTTGGAGCTCTTTTAGAAGCGCGAGACCCTCGGTCCCAAATTTTTCCCCTTTTAGCCTTAAACTTTATTGAGCTCCTCATTAGAAAACACGTGCCCAACTATAAATTCTTGGGTGGCCATCTCACAATCTCCTTCGTTGGGCGTACCTCCGAAATTTTCCTATGAATCTGCTTTTACTCGAATCTGCTTGACTTAACTAATAAAGCGCGGCCCAGCACTTGTGGGAGCGTGGGGCATCCGCTGGACGCCACAGCACCCACAAGGGCTGCCCTTTAGTGCTTAGGCCTACGCGAGTAAATCTCTGAAATGCTTAAAGTGGAGTCTCTGGGTGGGCCTCTTCCACGCGTCCGCAGTGTGAAGAGTACACCCAGGTTAGTCCTAAATGCGATGCATTCGCTAATTTTACTAATTTGAAAGGATGAAAAATTGCAAACTCTCCCGCCGGCTAAACGGGTAGATACAAACAGCCGATTTCCTAAGCACATCTTAAAACGAATCTAAACTACGTCCACTGAGCGTTGCAGAACAGTACCCAGCGGACGGGGAACCAGTCGAGAACACCGGCGTTTCTTATTCCTTTTTTTCCACAATTTTGATCCCAATTTTTCTTCTTTTCTGTCCAGAGCTCAGCCCCCTCTACCCCCAGCGCGGGCGCAACACTTACGGGAGCGCGAGGCATCCGTTGGACGCCACAGCACCCGCAAGGGCTGTCCCTGGTCCTAAGCTCGGTCAAAAAATCCAAAACATCGGCCCAAGAACTGGAGAAGCACTCCACACGCGTCCGCTGTGCAGAGCACTTCCCCAGGGCACGAAAGCAAAGCGCAAATAAAACAAAACAAAAACAGCTCTGGCGACAACCGCCAGCAAAACACGGCAACTCTTAAACACGACGGCCCGACTGGTCCCGCATCGCTGAAGGGCGGGTCGTTCTTTTATACCGTGCAGCTCTCTCCTGCTCTAGTCCCTACCTTTTTTCTCCCTTTTTCGCACTCCCGAAGTTGCTATGGTCCAGCAGAATATTTAAGTAAATAAAACGACATAATCAAATAACTATATAACAAATAAGGCACATATGCGTCACAAATATATATATACATAAGCCATACACTTGATAGAGCCCCTGCAAACAACAATGTAAGCGACTATAGAGCAACGTATAGACACCAGCAGCTCAGGGCGACGTCGATGGCGGCATATACAAATTGTGTGGCAGTGGCCGAAACGTGCCAAGAAAGGCACGTAAACAACTAAATCTCGCCCTGGTCGGGGCGAGGACATTTTGAAAGAAAAATATAACGGCGCTCAGGGCGCCGTTCTCTCATAGGGATATCGGCACACTTTTGCCGATATCTCATGAACGAAAGACAGTAGGCGGCCGGGGGCAGGACCGGAATCATGCCCTGGCAGGCCGGCTACTGATGAGAAATTTATATTTAATGTATCTTTTATGAGAGGCCTGCTAGAGGCCCTTTTAGGAGAGAATTTTAACAAATTTTGATGTTGCTTTTGGGTTCAGGGGATCCTGGGCGGACCCGAGGGGGCGGGCGGCCCCGGTTTTCGACCAAATAGTTAGGGCGGGACCCAATAAGTGTCCCGGGCTCCAAAAATCGGGGAGTTTTAGATATTTTAGATGCTCTTTGGGACCTGGAAAATTGGAGGCTTAAACGCCCGTTCGGGGGTCCATAAGTATTTAGGGGATCCGAATTTTTAGACCCGCCGGGACAATTTGACACCTCAGCAGTGTCCTTAAGAGGGTTCGGTCACCCCCATTCCCTTAAGTTTAGTAGAAAACCCAAAAATTGAATTTTGTCGTTACACCCTAAAATAATGCCTTAGGAATTTTTATAATTTGATTCGGCCCGCCTTTAAAGAGTTTCCTTGATTTGTCTTGATTTCCCTTGACTCCCTAAGCTATGCATGTAGAAATATACATACATAAATACCACATCCTCAAAACGCACAGCAGATACGCTTTACAATACAATGATTTGGCGTGTGCGCTGGGATCGGCCCAGGGTGACCAGTTTTCGTATAACGCCAAAAATCCCGATAAAATCGGTTGGTCCCCGGCCTCTCCGAACGCACACTCGCTCTCCGCACGAAATACAATAAAGTACATACCATGTAATGCACAAATATTTTATATACACAAAACGGCATCAGCTTTTCTCGCGGATCGACCGGACACCCCTACTAAGGATACCTGTGTTCCATTTTCGGTGCCAAGATCACCCCGGGCACCCTCGGGCGATGGAGTGTGACCATACAAACACAATATAAATGCGATACAAGTGTTTATTTCAAATATTTCAAAGTTAATACAATACAACACAATTATGTAACTTGGTACAGGGGTCACACTCCGCCGGTATCCGGTCGTCCTTTTTCCTTGTTCCCTACGAAATTTACCACGTTTCGCACATTTTATCATTCTAACAAAGTTGGGCTGGTACATCTCTTAAAAATTTTTGGATTTATTAGACTCCTTACTTAGGGTAAGAGTGTAAATCAGATGGAAAACGAGTTTGTGTGAAATTTTACCGTTAATTCCGTAGATGTACAGCCCGTTATCTGATTTAGCTTGAAAAATTTAGAGGTTGTTATGAAATTCGCCTAACATTTCTAAATGTTTTAAAAATCATGCATGAAGATTTAGGAAAGTTTGCCGGAGATTTAGAAAAATTTTGCCAGATTTCCAGAATTTGCGTGATATTTAGTAAATTTTGGGTAAATATTCGATAAATTTTAGTAAAATTTTATAAGTTTCCGTGAATTTGTATAAAAGGTTTTAAATTTCAGGGCAGAAGGGTGACCTGATATCCCTTTACGCCAAGAAAACGTGAAAATTCGTCACACCTTCTCCCTTATTTTCCGGATTTTTTGGAGTTTTCCCTTATGGGCTAAACTGTTAAAGTGGTTGAGATCATGTAGAATCTTTTCCTTTTCCCTTACCTATGTTCTGGTTCGTTTTGTATCGATATCTGTAAACATATTTTCCTTCATTTTATTTTGACCCACATAACAATGCATTATAATAATTATAGCAGGATATATATATACGTATATTTTACAAGCACGTACCTCCGGGTCGTTTGGTCTCTGGTCACCCCCAGGAAAGGGTCCGGCCGCCGGGGTGCCTGACCCAGGAGCTCCCTCGAGAATCATGGAGTTTTCTTAGGATCAGAATGATTAACGGTTTTCCTTTGGGCTCGAAGTTTTGACCACCTTATTTCTTAGGTTTTGGTACGACTTAGGTTACTTGATGCTACTAGTGTTTCTTAATTATTTAGTCTTAGGTAGGGTTGTTCCTAAGGGGATTCTTCGTGTCGCTCCCTAGCTGTTTTCCGCTCGTTTTCTCTCTACTTCTCGCTGTCACTGTCCTCGTCTACGTTTCGCCCGCGGTTGTTTGTTAAACCCCCGCATGATCCTTTTCGCTCGCAGTGCACCTTGCTTGCCTCAACTCATGAGTTCGGTATCGCGCTTAACGCGTTAGGCGACCCAACTCGGCGTCCCTAACCAAACGGCTTACCCACTCACGGAAATTTCGCCGGCAGTAGTAGGACACCGTCGGTTCCTCAAAGCGTGGCCGTTCCTGCCATTCCATGTGTGGCTCGTCCCGTTCCCACGCGTCCGCAGTGTGAAACGCGACCGGCCAGGAAGGCATGTACACATTGTGGAACGTGTCATGCTGCTGTCGATGGTTGGCCATCAAATGCTTTAGTTCAGCCGTCCAAGACAACGCGTCTTGGTTAGTGGCGACCCATCGGGGCACCGGCGGTGCAACAACAATAGTCGCAGTGGTTGCGACTCGGCGGGAAAGCACACCCAGATGCCGCTTGAATTTTCGAAAGGCGGCATTTGGCAAGGCGGCGTGGAGCTGCTCCATTGGGGCCTTGCGGTGCACGTATTGAAACCCACCGAGGATAATGATGCAGTTAGTTTGCGCGGTCAGTATAGCGTTAGCCAACTGCAACAATCGCACTAAAGTGGAGCCGGGCCATCCATTGACGATCCATTTCTGTTCGGTGGCCATTTCCAGGATTGGTAGCGCCAGGGCGTCACCTATTACAATTGTTCGGGGCCAGCGAACGTGACCTGTAGCACGGTAGTCCCGTACTTCCTCGAGGAGTCGGCCCATTACGTTGTGACAGCGCGTCGGGGCTTCACCTCGCTGCAACTGTTGGCTGGTACGCCCGACGCCCCAAAAGCTATCCGTGGTGGCCTCCAACAATTGTTGGCCATCGGTGAGCCGCAAAATTCGCGCATACTCCGGTATGGCGAACTTGCTGAGCAGGATTGGCCGCATAATATGCTCGAGCAGCGGCTTGATGCGAGCTTGGGTGATACCATCTACAAGCTCGTTCTTCAGTTCCCGAGCTCGCGTTTTGAGCTGTAGTGGGGAGCCAGTCATGAGCAATAGTTCGCGGACCGCGTCAGTCAGCTCCAACAATGATAGCACCTGTATTTGATAGTGCTTTTCGACGGTAGATAAAGTGTTACCATCGTGGGCGAATGGCACTGATGCTTCGTGCATATTCGACAGTTCTGGCCATTCGGTGCCGTGGATCAAGAATGTCACATACGGTTTGGTTAAGTCCACGTGATAAGTTGGAATCGTTGGGAGTTGGAACCAGACCGCTTCAGGCGGGGCGAATGGTCCGACCATTGGAACGCCCCCGCCGGATTGTCTTCGAATCTGTTCGACTTCGTCGCTGCGTCGGCGTTGGGAGGTGTTGGCCATCTGCAAGGATAATATCAAATAGGTAATAGCATTATCCCCAACATAAGGTCGCTGTTTTTTCTCGCCTCGCTCGCAATACTATCTTTTACGCAGTATTTGTGTTAGCGCCGTCCTCTTAAGGTTAGTTTATCCTTGTTCCCTATATTGCTTATAACGGGTAATATTTTCTCTTTTCTTAGTTGGTACGGCTTACGCTGGCCAGGTACGGGGCCAGTCTCGACAGTACTCATATGCCTTACCCATGCGCCATAGGGTGTCCATGCCTTGAATTAATTCTTCAGTCCACGTGCAGAATGTCGGCCAGAATAACGGTGACACTACTGGTTCGGTCCACCGTTGTCGTTCTTCGTGTTGGTTAAACGGCCCGACCGCATCCCAGGCCTCAATCCCTCGCAGCGAGGTGGGCCACTTGGGCATGATGACCTTTCGTAAGGCCTGGTGTTCGTTCATAATTTTCGTTTTCTGCGCGGCGAGTCCGTTGAACCAAGCCAGGCTACTGACCTTGAAATTGTTCCAGTGTGGTGCCGGGGCAGTTAGCACAATAGTTGAGTGTGCTCGGAGACGCCGTTCAAGGATCATCAGATGGCGCTTGATTCGTTTAATATAAGTGTTCGGCGTGAGCGCCCTATTTGGTGAGTGCCAGACGTCTCGATATCCGCCGATGATTACGACGCAATCCGTCTGTGGCGTCAATAGGGCGTTCGCCCACTGAATCAGCGCGACCATGTTGAGCCCGGGCCGCACGAAGGTCAACCAATTATGGTTGATGTCCACGTCCAACAACGGCAAGGCGCGCTCGTCGCCGACGATAATAACGCGTGGCCACCGCACGAAATGGTCGCGGTGGAAGGACCGGATGTCGCACAGCAGGTGGCCTAATACGTTATGATACGCCGGTTGATCCGCGCCACATTCAGTCCGGTGGACACCCGTGCCCCAGAAGTTATCGAACGAGTCGCAGAGGAGCGGTCGGTAGCCTGAATCGTCCAACTCCTCCCAATATTCAAGCAGCATGAATTTGCCCAGTAGAATCGGGCGCAGTAGGTGTGGCTGGTACGATTTCAGCCACCGTCGGGTATCTGCAGGCAGCGTACGGAGGAGGGCCAACGTGCGTAGGTAGACCGCCGTTGGCGAAAGGCGTTGATTCATCAACTCCTTGGCTGCATCGGTGAAACCCAACAATTCCAACACTGTCAGGCAATAATGTTCGGTGGCGCTGTTGAGGTACCGGCCATCGTGTTCGAGATCGTAGCACAGAAAGTCCTCATTTGCTAAACCAGGCCAATTTGACCGTTCCGGCGCAACAGCCTCCCAGAAACGCGAGCTGCTCATGCGGCTTCTGGGGACGACCGGGTATTGGTGGCCGTCGCACACTGCCGGGGTGTGCAGCACACCCTGCGGTATTCGGGGCGCTTGGATGTCGTTGAGACTGTGACTTCGGCGCATCTAGAATGAAGGAAACACTAGTAAGCCTACGCAATATGAATGAAAATTAGGTCTGCCTTAATTTTCATTCTTATTCTGGATTTTCTGGGAATTTTGGGCTTTACTCCGGGGTACGTGCTTTTATGTCGAGTTAGTTAGTCCACTTGCGGGTCCGACTCGTCGGACTCGGATTCCTCGTGGGGTGGTGGTCGAGGTACGCGTTGTCGCCAAGCGGCAGGGTGCAGTTCTTGACTGGAGGGGTAGCGGGGGAACGTGGTTGGTGGCAAAGTTCCGCCAGGAGAGCGTTCTCCTGTTAAAAGTGGTCTTGGGGTCAGTATGGGTGCGCTGGTCATTGATGTGGTGACACTTGTGGATTGTGCGCGTGTAGCAGAGGCTAGTCTAGTTGAGGTTCCCTCAGTATCGACAGCGGTTGTCTCTGGTTCCTGAAAAGTCACGCGTCTAGGCCTACGTAAGGCGTCCTCTACTTCCTCGTCCGATGCTGCGCCATACGGCCTAAAGACCCGGTCTCTAGCTTGTCGATGTAAAAGGTGCCTAGTTGGGACTGTTGCCTGCGTGGTACTGAGTCGCATTATTCCTGAGGAGGTGGTAGTGGCTGTGGTACGTACCAACTCGGTGATAGTTACTGTGGATGGTCCCGGTTGTTCAGTGCTTGTAAACTGGATAGTTGAACTGCCTCGAGCCGACACTATTTGTTTTCGTTGGGTGGCCCGTCCGACAAGGCCCTTTCCTCGCTCTTCTGACGGTGTTCGCGTGCTCCGTTGCTGGCTCGGCGGTGCTCGGGCGCGAGGAGGAGTACTTAGTGTTACTGCGCGACCTGTTCCTCTCCGAGGTGCCGGTGCTTCGCTACTTGAACTTGCGAGTGTGAATTCACTAAATGAGTCAGAGGCTCCCGGTTGCGTGGTAGGAGTCCTAGAACTGGTGCTGGAAGTTTCCTGTCCTGCCTGAGCGCGTCGTTCGGCAGAGGACGGTTCCTGCGAAGTTTGGCTAGTTAACTCGTCGTCTGCCTCAGCTGCTCTTATGTCTACTGTCGTACCCTCTCCGGAGGTTTCCGACAGGTAACTGGACATTGGTGACCCTAGTGGTGGCTGAGTCATGGGTGCCTCGCGGAAGACCCATTGATGCGGAGACGTAGGCCAAGTGGCGGCTACTGGTGGAGCACTATAAGGGCGCATTGTGGTATAGTCTCCTATAGTTTGGGTTGACATTTCCATTGGCACTCGCAATCGCGATGCCATGATGTGTTCGGCTGGTCGTGATTGAAATAGCGGGTGGTCCTGCGCGGCGAGCATGATTGCGTAGCGTAGATCCCCTGAGGTGTATGGTCCTGGTACGACGATTCCTCCCGAAGCTCCGCGTGGCGTGGTGGATAGCGTGATGTCCGCTGGGTAGAAATGTTGTCCCTCGAGTATCCCAACACCTACTGTTGGTACACCAAATGGGACTTCCTCGCTGGTAGCCACTATTCTTTCCATCGTGGTCACGGGCACTGTATGTTGACCGTACTCTACCTGCGTATCTCGGCTACCAGGTTCTGGTATGTATGAGAAGGCTTCCTGCCTAGTAACCTGCTCCTGTGATATTGGTGGCCATGATGGTTCTATTTCCCTATCCGGGTCAGTTAGTGGGATCCGATTTCTGACCGTCCTTGGATTTTGAGGCTCGTAGTCGTCTGTCCGGTACTCAATATGTTCCATCGCTGCTTGCTCGGCTTCGATCTCAGCGTAGGTCCGACGGTATAGATTAGGGTCATTAGGGTCACCCATTTCTATACTTTCCGTATCGGAACTGTCACTGACTGCTGTTCTTACGGTGCGCACTGCTACTTCGTCTACCGGCTCTATCTCGGTGACGAAATCCCTATCAGCGATAATACGTTGGGTCGCCTCAGTCAAACCTCGCTCTAGCACGGAAGCGTGTACTTGGCCTAACCAATCGCCTACGTTAGGTACTGGGTCTAATGCCCTAAAGCATGGTTTAGTTCTATTAATATGTACGACATGGGCTATACCTTCTGGGTTAGAGTGCATTCGTACGCGCATACACGGCGGGGTGATCCCTAATATTTCGTATGGGCCACACCATCGAGGCGTGAGTTTCCTGGATGTTCCTGGTGTAGTGTCATGTCTATAAACCCAAACTAATTCCCCGGTGTGATAGCGCGGTTCGCGAGTTCGTCTATCGTATCTTAGGCGATTTAATTCCTGTGCGGCTTTCATTGATTGGTATGCACGCTCCCTAATAGAAGCCATCCAGCGCTGCGCGTTGGCCCTATAGGAATGTGCTCCTGTGTATCCAGTGGCAGCACTTTGCGTGTCGTATTCTCCAGGCAATCTAGGGTAAAATCCGTGCATTAGCAAAAAGGGTGGGTATTTCGTTGCTGTGTGTACCGAAGAATTGTAGGCCATGATGCAGAATGGTAGGGATACATCCCATGAGTGGTGATCATTTTGTGGTACACTCACTCGTAGTAAGTATAGTAGTGTCCTATTGAATCTTTCAATTTCCCCATTTGCTTGAGGGTGATAGGCTAAACTCATATGTCGAAAGATTTGCATTTCCTGGCATAGTTCTTCGAACATATGTGCTGTAAAGGCACCTCCTCGATCAGAATAGAGCTCCCTGGGAGCTCCATACCTATTAACTACCTCATATAGGAATATATGGGCAGCTGTATGAGCATCCTGGTGCCGCATTGGCACTGCTATTGCAAACTTTGTGAACTGATCTATGAATGCAATAACATAACGATTGCCCGCCTGTGACCTAACTTGAATATCCAGTATGTCCACAAATACACGGTACATTGGTTGATTTGCCAACGGAACCCTACCCAATCCTGTGGTTATCCGAGAAATTGGGTCCTTCGCGGACTGGCATAGAGTGCACCGCCTGATCCATTGCTGTACGTGTTCGGACATACCTTTCCAGTAATAAAACTGTTTTAATTTTGCTATAAGCCGGTCACGGCCAGGGTGTCCTCCATATAATGTGTTGTGTTCATGTTTAAGTATTTGTTGTACAAGCGTGATAGGGACGCATAATTTGTAATTTATATCTCCGGGTTGTAACGGATGCATGTATAGTATTTTAGTGTCCGCGGCTAACTCAAAATAATGTGCGCGCATTTCTATTCTTAGCGCCCCTAATTCGGCTTTAGGCCGAGTTTTGTTGTAAAGATACCACCAAATTGGACCCAGTTCTGGGTCATTTCGTTGAATATATGGTAAGAGGCGTACTAAATTAAAATCTGGGAGATCTGAAAAGAATGGTAAATATATATTCTCATGTGTGTCCTGAGCGTCCTCAATTCGGACGGTTGGTAATATCTCGGTTTCATAATGCATCATTAACTTCATGAGCCTATCAAATTCTTGTTCTGTGGGTAGCGTGGTTGCTCTTAAACCCATCGCCTCTGATTCGGTGCGAAACGGTCTTTTAGGTCCCCGAGCCTGAGGTCTGCCGTCAGGACCCGAGATAGTGGTAGTACGGACCGACATCACTGGGGTTTCTCCTGGATCCATCCTGATCGGGATAGCACTTAGCGTAGCTGCCTGCTGGGTCAGCGTTGCTGGGGGTACTGTAGTTATTTGCGTGTCAGGGACTAGCTGTGAAGGGATTGCCTCGGGATTGGGTTGGCCTGGAGGAGCCATCGGGCTCCCTGTTATAGGTGTCGGTGCACCGGTTGCAAGCGGTGTAACGGTGCGTACGGGATACGGTAGGTGCGATTGATCCCATGCTGCGCAGGTTGTTGGCGGGCGTGGTCCGGTGGGTCGTCCTCGGCCCATCATAAGGACTTCGTACGTATCACCGATTTCCTCGATTACAGACGGGTCGTATCTAGGGTCGCGTGACAGAGCATCTGCATTGCCATTTTCCTTACCTGGTCTATATGATATTTCGAATCCCCCAAATTCAAGTAATAGCTCGCTCCTCCATTGGGACAAGCGTGAGTTTCTGGGTGGTTTGTCAAACAGGGTTTTAAGTGGTTTGTGGTCGGTTTCAACATGGAATTTGTGCCCTACTAAGTAATGCTTGAAATGTAATGCGGCCCATCTAATAGCGAGAGCTTCAGTTTCTATTGCGGGATACCTGCGTTGATAATCAAGGAGGGCCTTACTAGCGTATGCAATGGGTTTGATTCCTTGCTTAGTCTTCTGGGATAATACTGCACCCATTGCATATCCGGAAGCGTCCGTTTGCAGGATAAACGGTTGCGTGAAATCAGGGTGAATTAGGACCGGTTCATCTAGTAGTGCTTGTTTCAATTTCTTAAAGGCTTCCTCGCACCTAGGGGTCCATTTGAATTCCATGTCTTTGCGTTTTAGCTCATTTAACGGCTCACAGATGTCCGAGTAATTTTGGATGAATTTATGGTAGTATCCTACAAGCCCTAAGAAACTTTGGAGTTGTTTCAGTGTTTCCGGACGTTTGAATTCTTCGATGGCTATTGCCTTTTCTGGGTCTGGTTTGACACCTTCGGTACTAATTATATGTCCTAAATATTTGAGGCTGCCTCGTCCGAAGTGACATTTTGAGGGTTTGAGTTTTAAGTTTGCCTTACGGAAACGATCGAAAACCCGAATCAGGTCTGCCAGATGGGCCTCGAATGATGGTGAGAAAACTAGGATGTCATCGATGTATATTAGGCATTTTTCCCACTCAAGCCCTTTCAAAATCATTGACATGCAGCGTTGAAAGGCTCCGGGGGATGAATTTAACCCGAACGGTAGGACATTATACTCGTACTGTCCGTGTACCGTCACAAAAGATGTCTTATCTTTGGTTTCGGGATCTAGTTCTAACTGCCAAAACCCCTTATTTAGGTCCAAACTGGACATTAATTTCGTATTCCTGAGACATCCTAGTATATCATCTATGCGTGGCAGTGGATATGCATCTTGCTCTGCTACGGTGTTGACCTTCCGAAAGTCGACACAGAGTCGGAGAGAGCCGTCGCTCTTAGTTACATAGACTATTGGTGATCCCCAAGGTGAGCTCGATGGGGTTATGAGGCCTGCGTCTAACATGCTATTTAGTTCTTCCCTAAGGGGCTCGCGTAAGGAATGCGCTAGCCTATACGGCGCTTGTTTGATTGGCTTTGCGTCCCCGGTTTCTATGCGATGTCGATGTTCCGTGTATCGTCCAAGGTCAAAGTCATGTGTGCTGAATACGTCCGCATTTTCAGCAATTGCAGTTTTCAGCTGTTTTAGTTCGAAAGGTGATAACAGTGTCTTATCAAAATCTATTTTACTCAATACTGTTTGAGCGCGTTCGTGATCAATGGAGCGTTTGCCGGCCTCGATGTGCTCGATAATCCTCTCAGGGTGGGTAGTAATATGGTTAAGCTGTTTAGCTTCCTTATGTTCTTCGTACCGTATCAAATTCTGATTGGTATCCTTAAGGAATTGTATTGTGGGATTGCTCATAACCTCTATGTGCCCGATAGTTTGGCCTGAGTATATGGTGACCGGGGTATTACCAAAATTGATCACTGCGATTGGTATAGTTCGCTGACTTCGGAGCACCAATGCGTGTGCCATTGCGATATCCGTCATTTCGGGAGCGGGGACAAATAGAGCGGGTCCTACGCCTGTGTCAGCAATTTCGGGGATGGCGTTGATAAACGTTTCTGTATTTGGTTCGATAGTGGTGAGTTTTCTGCACATCACCGCTATTAAGGGTGGGTCATAGCGCTCTAAGCCTGCGAAGGGTATTTTAGCTTCTTCCTCATCTATGCCAATTTCTAAACAGCGCTCGCGAAAATTTATAATGCATTTAGGCAATTGCGACAAGAAATTTGTTCCTAAGATGCAATGATACGGAGCGGTTTGGGTAACGAAGAATTCGGTCTGCACCTTAATAGGTCCAATTGATAAGGGTACACTTATGCTACCGTCCAGTGCTAATTCCTGTTTGGTGGCCGATACTATCCGCGTCGAGTCGTCTGGGCGGGGCTGAAGGCCTAGCTTATTTACTAAATGCTGTGATACGATAGAGACGTCCGCGCCTGTATCGATCAACGTGAGTACCGGTGTCCGGTAAATGAAAGCATTGATTAGCAACGGGGCGTCTACGTGCTGCATGGCATTGACCTGCCGGTGGTAAGATACTGTGCGATGTCCCCTACGTTGAGCACGCTCGGATACTGCAAATAGTTCCGTAGGTTCCACCAGAACAACATCCTCTTCCTCATTGGAGTTATTTAGTCGGGCCGATCGGCGAGGGCTCAATGTCCGCAATTCCAGGTGTTCCGTGGACGCGGCTGGAGCTGAAACTGTCGGTCGGACTGCGTCTGGGGTACCATACTCGTTCCCGGTTTTGATGTTCAACTCAAGCCTCTTCGGGTTCGTTTGGCTACATGGTCGTTGCTGCCACCAGCGTTGTAAACGTCCCCGTATGCATTTCGGGCAGAAACCTGTTTTCTTCTTAAAGTAAATTATTGCCCCTATACCTACAATTACTAGCACAACGAGCATCCACAGGTAAGGAGCTACGCCCGTTGTCGAAATGTATGGGAAGTCGATCACCTTCTTCAACTGCTCGTCGGCTATCCGTTGGACCTGTAAGTTGGTAGCCTTGGCGTGTTCCAATGAGCTCCAAGTGATGGGTTGAAGAGGAATATCTGGGAAGTCATGTATGGTGATGTTAGGTCCGATGTTAACGGTGACCTCCTGAGCATCTAACGTACTGGCGAGCATTAGTGGTCCGACCACTAGTTGGGTATAGTCGCTATGTGCCAGCCACAACACCCCATTTTCCGGTATCTGGATGGTTTCTCCGCGCGTAACGTGACTGAGGTGCTTTTGTTTGGAGACCACTGCTTTGGGCTCGGCGGTTCGAATTAGTACCCCTTGTGCGGTGGTGTATACGTCGGTATGGTTGACCATTGGTCCAACCAATGCGCTGTTCCTGCAAATGCGGCGCGTGTCATCTGGAGCATCTTCGCCCATAATGATCCAATCCAAACAGCGTGAAGAGTGGTCAGTGGCTAAAGCGTGAACCTCGCAAAAAGCAATGCCAGGTCGCGTGTTGCATGCGTGCAGGTTCAGCACCTCGTATCGTGCCTGTTCGACTCGCGTGGCATATTCTGGCAGGGGTAGTCTCATATGTGCTCTGCGCTCTGGTACGTTCCAACCGACGTTGTATATCCGAAAATAAGGCCGGACGTCGTCCGACGTAACTAGCGGTACTCTTAAAATGAATGCAAACTTGAATGTACCCAGGTCAATGTGCACTGGGTAAATTTGTCCAAATTGGTAAGCTAGCGCTGGTTCACGTAGTAGTATGGTTTGCCCTATTCTTGGATCCTTCTCGAATAGACGCTTTAGTGTCGCGGCGTCCACTACCTTGGGTGATAGCTGTCCGCTCATCATGGCTTCCATGACAGCGTCAACTGACGAGCGTAGGCTAGTGCGGAACATGTGGTTTACCAATTCGCGATGTACTTCTGTCACGTAGCGTTGTTCCTGGCATCTAACCTGTTCTATCATGCCAACCACTTCCTGCATTTCGTGGTGCAAGAAGGAGTAAAGTTCCTCGTTGGCGCGTGTTAATTTCAAAATTGCTCGCGCATTGCCCTGGGCCACACTGTAAGTGTTTCGCATTTCCTTGGATAATGCTATCACCTGTTTATTCAGGTCCTTTAGGTGCACTGCATTGGTAAAAGCTACCCCTACTCCTAGAAATCCGGTAACGACGCCGGCAGCTCCGGCTAGGGCAGCGAGAAATCTTTTCTTACGAGCCTTTGGCTCTTCGCAAAAATGAACGTTCGCTTCGCAATATTCACGCATTAAGGCCATGTAATAGCTCGTATCTAGAACACCCTGATATGTGCTTCTTAATTCTCGCTCCAACTCTTGAATTTTACGCTGTAAATCCGGCATGGTAGTACAATTCGGGTTGGGGCAACAGTTTCCCAGGCATGGTTTACCCCTGGGGGTGTAGACACACCACGCCATACCGGTTGCTTGCCTGCTCGGTTGCAACCCATCTAAGGACAATCGCAAAACGATCGGTAGAAAAGTTGATCGCGCGGCGGTTATTACCAGACCCTGTGGTTCGATTAGGGTCCCCACTTGTTGGTTAACCATAGCTCCTAAGCGTGCTACTTGGTCCGAGAACGGCGTGGCGATTGCCTGGGTCTGACCCATTTGCTGGACGATAAGTAGGAAAATTAATAATCCCACGAATCTAACTCCTCGGTCCCACAATTCTGCAGCTGTCGCATATTGTCGGCTTAGTCTGTTTGAGAAGGGCCGTACCGACCTGGTCAGTAATGCTCGGCCTCCCTCAGATGCGTCGACGTACGGTTCGTCTTCGGGATCGTCGTTGTCCGAGGGTGAGTCGAGTTCAGAAACCACATCGTCCGAGTCGAGCGTTGTGATAGCGGGTATGTTAAATTCGTCCTCGCTCATATTACTGAGCGCTGCGCTCAACTCGCTCTCGAGCTCCTCCTCGTCAATGAATGTTGTGTCTGCGTCCGGGTTGACAATCGAGCCCACGTCCATGTCGTCGTCCGGATCAGCTTGCCAGATATTTTGTGCGGGCTGACGCAGCCACAATAGTCTCAAGTATAGCAGTTCCTCGCGTTTCTGCACGCTGTCTACTTGCTGAAAAATAGCATTTGCTATGACTGCATATACGATGTGGTCAATTGACAGCACCGGTGCAATGGGACCGGATTCGCCATATTCAGTGACAAGGTAGTCCAGCAAGTACGGTGCACTGGTCACGGTTTCTAACCACTCTAAGTTAGCTTCCTTGTAGGCGGTCAACTCAGAGGCTGTGTGCAACCCATATGTGCGACTTGGTTGGATGGTGATAGTTCCATTGCGTCGGACGGTGCCGTATTCGGCAGACAAATTTCCTGTATAGTCCCACTCGCCATGATAAGTGACAAAAGTGCAACCGCGAGTGGGCATAAAATTAGTGTTGTGTTGTCCCTCGCACGCCTGGCATATCTGAAGGATGGGAATCTGAGAACGGTATATTTCAGTAATGGCCTCAGTAATACTCATTGAGTTCAACACCCGGGCAACTAGTTCCAGCAAGCCCTCGAGGTGTCTCACCATACTGCTGCTGACATGGATCCCGGCCATAGTGTGCAAGAACGGAGATGCGAACCCTAACAGCCCGGACACAACGGCAGCGTCCCGCCGTCGCTCCAGTGGGGCCGTTCCAGCTGCCCGAGCTCTGAGCAACTGGTGGGCATGGCATATCCGCTCCGACACAGCTATGACTCTTCGATAAAACAAGGCCCTAGCGAGTACTTGTTCTCTTCCCGGGCGTAGTCGAGGGGGTATGTATGAATAGCGAGGCACTTTCCCAGGTCCTAAAGTTATTATTGTAGGTGCGAATTCGGAGTCCGGTCCCAATAGTATTAATCGTTCCTCGTTGGGCAATCCCTGTAGGATCAAGGGCTCTACCTTTTCTTCAGCAGGACCCTTTGCAAATATCTTCCATAGCGCGAGATCAAGATTGTGCTGTGTATTAGTTAGCGTGCTTGGTGGATGCGCGGCCTGCTCAGGTACTTCTATCAGATTGTCATTAAGTTCCGTGGTGGAGTGTGCGTCCATGGGGTTCCAAAGTGGCCTAATTCGCAATGATCTAGGTGTAGCCAGTGTTTGCTCAATTATGTCCATCAGGTTGACCGGCAATCCGGTCGTTCCATATCCAATTTCCTTTACTGCTTCTCTACTTATGTAACAGGTCACTATCTCCGGTTGTGTTGCTAATTGTTCCGTGATTTGGTTACTTGCTCGGGCGTTTATGTCCAATTTAGGTACCATGGGTTCCACAATCATAATATTCGAGCTTAAGCTAGCAGTTGGTTTGTTTGTTGTTTTGTTTGTTTTGTTGTCTTGGTTCTTGGTTCCTCCGTTCCTGTTGTTCTGCTTGTTCCTTCGGTTCGGCATGAAATTTCATTGGTTCCATTGGTTCCACTTCCTCGTCCCTACCGCTCAAGATTGGGTTCATTGTCGCTCGACTATCATGATCAGCTACGTCAGAAATAGTTTCGGCACTCGGCTCAGTTTTGTCTCCATGTGGCTCGGAACCCGTTTCACTCACAAGCAGCACAGCTTCTCCTCCCGGTTCTACACACACGCTGGAGGCGTCGGTTCCGGCCGACTCACATTCGAACGCACACATGCTCACCTGCCGGTTGGATTGACTATACCACGACAGACTCAAACCGCAGTTTCCGACCTGGTCAGATCCCACGGCTCCTGCACTTAGGGATCGGGCTCTATACGAGTTTGATCCTACATATAAATTACAATTTTGAGCGGAGCTCGGGCCATCGGGACAGCTCACTTCCCAACGCCTCCCTTCTCCTGGCCAGTGTCCTCTACGGTCTTCCCCGGCCTCTAAAGAATCTAGGGTACACATACGCTCTCGAATTTTGAACGGAGTTAGGACAATCGGGCTGACCCGTTTCCCGAAGGTCTCCATCGCACCTGACCAGTGTCCTTTACGGTCTTCCCCGGTCGGTTGAAACGCTACAGGGGCCTCACACGGCCGCCCTAAATTGGAGGGAGCCAGTTTAGTATCGGATGCATCCACTCGGTTAAGTTCATTTAGTTCCCTTGGTTCTCGGTTCCCTTCCGCTAGGTTACTCGGTACTCCATTCCATCCATTAGGTTCCGCTAGGTTAAGTTCCGCTAGTCCATTAGGTTCCATTAAGTCCGCTAGTTCCTCCGCAGGTTCTTCTGGTTCCGCTTCACATATATAATTTTGAATAAGACTACAGAAAGGGCGCCGCCGGGGTTGCCGGGGGCGGGGGTCCGGCCCTTTCCCGCGCCCGCGACCCCTGTTTTCCGGCCCCCCGGGCCCGGGGGGCGTCTCTCTAGGTTCCCTTCCGTTTCGTTCCTTTGGTTCTCCATCCGCTAGGTTCTTAGGCGGGGGGGTTTGACCCATCGGCCCCCGTCTAGGCGTCTCTCTTGGTCTTTCTGGTTCTCCTCCGGCTAGGTTCTTGGTTCCATCCGATGTGCAGCCGCCTGAGATGGGTTACACGTGCCAGCGTTTGGGTCATTGCTAGACACGGATGCCCTATTAATCGGCCCCCGAAGTCCGAACGGCCACCTCCCATATTTCTCACTCGGCACATCAGGATCATTAGGTTCCTTTGGTTCCATTAGGTTCTCGGTTCCTCCTCCCCTCTCACTCCTCTGCTCGGTATCTCGGTACTCTTCACTTCGCGCTGACTCCATTTTGGGATATACATATAAGTCGGTTGGCCGACCTTTACTCACAGGGTCACGGGGGCCCGCCCTGCGCGCGGGGGGGGGGGGGCGGGGGACGCGCGCGGTGTTGGTTTTTAGTGTGTTTTTTCCGTGTTTCGCCCTCCTTTTGTTGTTTTTGTTTTTTTGCTGTCTGTTTTGTTGTGTCCTCCATTGTCGCCCCACGACCTGGTCGCTTGCGGCAATACTCCTGCAGGTGTTCGGTTCGTTTGTAACAAATTCAGTTGATATGGCGTTGGTTCAGGTTCAAATTCGCACTGGCATTCGTTTTCCGCTTCACCATTTGGGTCCTCCTGTGCGTATTGCGCACTGTCTCTAGAGATCATTGCATTGATTTGTGCCGATCGGGCACTCAAACCTGCTCCCGCGCGTTCTTCTAAAGTTGACATTTCGTGTCGCATAACATCTAGGCGATGCGCAAGCTCAGGGTCAGCTGCTCGAGTTACTGACATAACTCCTGCGTTGCGGCGACCTGATTGTTCATTTTGACTCATAGGTGCCTGCGCAGGCCTGGCTCGAGGGGCTGCCCCTGCTTGATTTGTGTTGCTCCATCCATTGCTAGGTGTACGCGGGCGGAATGGCGCCGCTTCAGCTGACAATTGTTGTGGTGGGCCTGTATAACGCGAGCTAGGTGGGTTATTGTAGTTGTTGTGCCAATTGTTAGGTCCGTTGGTATCGCGGCCACGCGATCGGTTATAGTATTCAGTTCGGCCGTAGTTTCCGTATGTGTTCGGAGCAGGTTCAGGGCGGTAATATCCCTGCTGCCCGTAACCTACAGGTCCTCGCTGTTGATTCCATTCATCGCGGCGTGAGGATCGGCCTGCTCCTCTGTGTTCAACCACTCTGTACCGAGGGCGGTTGCTGTACTGCGGGGGTGCACTAGGATAACCGTTAACGGGTGCGGGTGCATTCTGCATATAGCCTGGGGCTGCGCGTGTCGATAAGCGAGTATATTCATTTAAGAGTGGGTCATACACGTCAGTTCGGTAGTACGGGCATTCCCGCGCAAAATGTCCAATAAAACCGCATCGAAAGCACTGATTGCCAATAGGGGCTGCTGGAATAGCGTTAGCGCCGGCTGCCGGGGTCGCACTATTCTGCATCATCGCGTTCAGTTGGTGCTGTTCAGTGCGTTTATCTAGCAGATCAATAAGCCGGGCGATCGTGGCGTCGCTA
>JASANE010028997.1:0-31735 GCA_030248225.1 Trileptium ribeirensis | reverse complement strand
GAGCGTCGTATATACCGTACTAGGCCATCGCTTTATCTCCGTTACATGAAATATTTCTGAATTCACGTTCTGAAATGCGGCTGAAAGAGACTATTAGTGCGTTCAACGGTGTCAGCGCAAGGAATCACAAGCTTCGTGCATTAGTTACTGCAGTCTGAACCACCTTTTAGTTACAGCCGGTGCAAGCAATTACTCAACTTTGCAGATAAATCTCTGGAAACTCACGTCTGAGAACGAACCAACAGTTGAACAAATGCTAGAAACTTCGGTGAACTTACACGTTGGTTATTGAATATATCTTCAAGCACACTTAATACAAGATGTGTAGCGTTACAGTAGTATATATGTTTCATTATTGTACTAACAATTGTATTATAACGGTATACATTATTGCTTTTAGGCTTTTGATCAACCGGATTTCTATGAAACAAGCGACCTACCTGAAGACCATCAGCACGCCGCACTTGAAGTAAATTGAAAACATCTTATTTTCATCTTTGCTATTTTGGTGCATTTATAAAACATTCTTAGCACTTATAATAACCCGAAGTTGCAAGCATTAAGAAATAATTATATAAGGAATTGCCAGTTAGATAATAATTTGTGTTTCTATTAATTTTTTGGATTTTTTAAACTAGAAGGTGCTATCATGGCTAAATCGCAAATATATTGAATGATTGAGCTCCATTGGTGATCGTATATAGAGACGTTTGCAACATATCCTTAAGTACTTGGTGAAGAGTGGTCCGTTACACATTAATATTTCAAAGGCTTGTAATTAGCTGAATCTAAATCCTAACTCTTTAATTTTAATAGATACATCGTTTGATTTATATTATGGCCTAAACAAGCTGCATGTCGTGTCCACAGATGATTAAAGATATTGTATTTGGTTTGTTAAATTGTATCATTTTCTCGTTTTACCAAATCTAAAAGGAATGGAATTATTCCTTGGAACGAAGTACTTCCGAAGAAAGATGTTTTTTTTAATTAAGTCGATTTGCTTTTTCGATTTGGCGTAAACTTGTGTTTCTAGTTGGGCTCTTACTTTTTATTTTCGGGATGTGCACTGTACTTCGAATTTATCTTATAACATGGTCTGCCATTACATAATACCATGTTTACGTCGTGTTGGTTCTGCTGCAGTCAAAAGGTTTTAATCGAAGTTCTTTTACTGTTGTATGTACGAAAATATCATTTTGAAACAACCTGTTTTACTCCAAGTCAATTTAATATTTTTGGTTTGAGAATGTATATTTCTTTTGAATCGGTTTTAATTCGCATAAAATTATCCGGTTGCAAACAGTTCTATCTAAATCGGGATCATGTAAGTTCTCTAGCAAGAACTGACGCGGTCAGAAGTTTTGCCCGTATGTGTGGATACGTTTTTGAGTAGTTCTTGCATTATCTATCTTCTGAAAATTTATTAGGTTGTTTTGGATAATCGGTTATCAGAACGTACTGAAACGTAGTGGAGATTGTGTGTTGCAGGGGTGAAATCTTTTAAATTCCGTGTCTGTGTGTGTGATTGGCCATATCTCTGGAATTCCTTAACCGATTTTCATGATCTGGGGCTCATTCGAACCGGCATATATATTTACCGTGTACATCCCCCAGCTTTTTATTTGGGGATGTGGTTAGGGTCCAAAATGTGTGTTTTTTGTTTATTTTGAGTACCTTTCACGGAAGCTAGGTTAGTTTCATTACTTTTCGAATTTTTTTCTCTGGATGGTTTTATTTCATTGTAAAATGATAAATTCCGAAGCTCTTTTTTGTTTTTCGATTAAGGCACCGGTTCTAGAGTTATTGGGTTTGAAGTATTTTTCACCCTCATGGTTCCTCGACCCAAAATTAGATAATTTATTTTGACGTCCTGGATGGTTGAACAGTTTCACTTAGGGGTTTTCAGGCATGCGAAACTCATTGCCGGTGTTGGTTTTACTCTGCGACTCATGGGTACGGGGGTATGGCGCTTCTTGGTTCGGGGTCAGGGGTCAAAATGGAAGCTTTCTACCCCATTTTTGTACAGTTCAAGGAAGCAAGGTTGTTTTTGTCTTAACATTCCAATTATTTCTCTTGTTGGTTTTAATTCATAGTAAAATGATAAATGCCCATGTCTCTTTTCTTGTTTTTCGATTAAGGCTGTGGTTTTAGGGTTTGGGGCTTGAGGTATGGCACCCTCAGGGTTCCTCGACCCAAAATTAAAAGAAATTGTTCTGACGTTCTGGGCGGCTGGAAAGTTTCATTTGGGGTTTTCGGGCATGGGAAACTCATTGTTTTACTCTGCGACACATGGTTCCATGGATACGGGGGTATGGCGCTTCTTGGTTTGGGGTCAAAAAGGTCAGAATAGGGTTTTTTTTACACCATTTTAGTACCGTTCACGGAACCAAGGTTATTTTTATCTTAACTTTTGAATTTTTTCTCTGGTTGGTTTTAATTCATGGTAAAATGATAAATGCCGATGTCTCTTTTCTTGTTTAGGCTGCGGTTTTGGAGTTATGGGGTTTGAGGTATGGCACCCTCATGGTTCCGCGACCCAAAATTAGAAAATTTGTTCTGACGTTTTGGGCGGCTGAAAAGCTTCACTTGAGGGTTTTCGGGTATGGGAAGCTCATTGCCGGTGTTGGTTTTACTCTGCGACCCATGGTTCCATGGGTACGATGGCATGACGCCCCCTTGGTTCGGGTTCAGAGGGCAAAAGGAGGGTTTTCACCTCAGTTTAGTACCCTTCACGGAGGCAAGGTTATTTTTGTCTTAACTTTCGATTTTTTCTCTGTTTGGTTTTATTTACTAGTAATGGTTTTATTTCGTAGTAAAATGATAAATGCCGATGCCTAAGGTTCCGCTTCGTGGGGATTGAGGTATGGCACCTTCATGGTTCTGCATCCCAAGAATCGAAAATTTGTTGTGACGTTTTGGGCGGCTGAAAAGTTTCACTTGAGGGTTTTCAGGTATTGGAAACTCATTGCTGAAAGTTCCATTTGTACGAGGGTATGATACCCCCTTGGTTCGGGGTCAGACGGCAAAATGATGGTTTTTACCTCATTTTAGTACCCTTCACGGAAGCAAGGTTATTTTTATCTTAACTTTCGATTTTATCTCTGTTGGTTTCTTTTCGTAGTAAAATGATAAATGCCGATGCCTAAGGTTGCGATTCATGGGGTTTGAGGTATGGCACCTTCAAGGTTGTTCAACCCAAAATTCGAAAATTTGTTCTGACGTCCTGTGCGGCTGAAAAGTTTTACTTTGGTGTCTTCGGGCATTGCAAACTCATTGCCTGTGTTGATTTTGTTCTGCGACCCATGGGTACGGGGGTATGGCGCCCCTATGGTTCATCGGCCCAAAATTCACAATTTTATTGTGGCGTCCTGGGAGGCTGATAGCTTGGATTTGGTGGGTTTTCGGAAATGGGAAACTCATGGCCGGTGTTAGTTTTTTCTAACTTGCGGGGTATTGTATGATATCGACATATAGCATATCGACGTATGCTATCAAGAGCTGATTGGCTGTGCATGCAAAAGACACGTGTACCTATGCGTCATTACGTTCTGCAACCTCCATAGAGTTACTAGTTTTAGGTCCATAAACCTGAACTCATATGCTGCCAAAATTTTTTGGTGGACTTCCTGAACTGCAATACATTTGCAGTAAGACATGCTTATCTTTAGACACAAATTTTGTAGATTCGTCAGGTTTTTTTTAAAAATTGTACTGATCAAAAATTTGGTCATTTATAACTGTGAGTGTTCATTTTTCAGCATGACTTGTGTTTTTTACAACTACATGGTTGTGACCGCTTAGATATGCCCTTATACGTAACCAAACTAGCATATATTACATAGGTATATGTGGGTGTATAAGCTATATATACATACATAACGTGTCTGGTGTACTGCTTTATATATACATATGAATAATAGCTTATGAACATTGTGAATCATACAGTCATAAGTATTGCAAACAAAACTCGGTTTCGAACGATGGTTTTGGTGGGGTTAAATGTTCCTGTTCATTTATATGGTCATTTTTAAAAAATGGAGTTCATTTATAAGAAATTGTGTTCAAAAGAACATGTTTTGACCAAAAAATCCTGATGCTGCGCCGCATTAAGTTTATGACAGATCGGTGTATATTGCGGTATAGTTATGCTCACATTATTAAATTTTTTGTTTATGTAAAGTTTGACTTATGCCGCTTTATAGATTTTTATACATATTTAGGAAAAATTTGAAAGCGAACACGTTCAAGGAACACATATTAGTGCAAAAGATGCGTTGCAGAATTTTAAAGGGAAAAATTTGGATGCCAGTCAGTTGGGTACGTTCGTCTACTTTTTTATTCAAGGGATTGTCAACTCTGCCTGCCTACATATATGCATTAATAGGTACTCCTAGCGTTGTTAGCATCAAATAAAGATTCTGGCCTGTTCAACCAAATCCCTATAATGGTTGCTTTATGTAGCTTGCTAATCATAGTACCTGTTTTGTATAAAATATTTTTTGGGTCACGTACTCTATGTTTCAAATCAAAATGATATATTTTAAATGTTCGTATGCGTAAGGATTGTCGATAAGTAGTACATAAAATCCTTTTTTATTTTAAAATTTACGACGTCTAAAGGTAGAAGCACCTCACGAAAGGTTATATTGTTGTAGCACATGAATGTACTTAATATCACTGCTCGAATGGCTCGCGTGAATTTTCGCAAGTATTACAATTGCTAATCGAATTCTATTTTTAGAATGAGTTAATCACGATCGAGTGAAAGTCATTTTTGTTGAGTACTGTACATTCCGTTGCTAAAATGTTTATAAGCCACTTACTAAATTAGAGTTTTCGTTCTGAAATCATTTAGTTTTGAACATGGGGCAAAGTTTTTCACTCCATATTTGTGGATATTAGACTTTTTGCGGACATTTTAGGGTTGATTAGGAATGTCGTACTCTCATCACCAAATTTTGGCACGGAATTTGAATGTTTTTGACGAAAACGGCTTAGAACTTTGCAAACGAATTTTAACGTTATGCAATAGGCAAAAACTATAGTGTAATCTATGTTATCAAAACAATATTTAGCTGCTGTGGAAGCTTAGTATTGAAATCAGATTGTATTTTTATTATTTAGAAATTGTGATTTCGTATTGGATCGTGTAAAATACTGATTTATTCTAATATTAAGATTTCTCTGATCAAATTACTGTTCGTCGACGTACGGGATATGGTACCGGTGCAACTATTTTTGAAATGGTAAATTTGTAATCAAATATTTTTAAGTGGGAGTTAATCTTTGCGTGCTGTGAATACTATATCTGCTTAACAACCATTCACGATTATGATTATGGTAGCGGTGCAATAGTTTCTGAATTGTTGTTTTGTTCAGTGTTGCAGCGTAATATCTAATGCTTGCCTATTGTGTGTGCCGCGTGAACATTATATCTGCTTAGCAATCGTTCGCGATTATTACTGTGGCACCGATGGAGCTGTTTTTGAAATGTTGAGTGTTCTTGTTTCAGTCTGCGGCGGAAATATTAATCTTTGCTACGTGAACATTATATCTCCGTAGAAATCATTCCAATATTTGTGACACCTAATTTCTAGCTACTGCTTAAATGTGCTTAATATCCGTAGTGGTTTTGGTTAGTCCGGAAATATTTAAATAAGAACTGTGATTAGTTAAAAAATGTTATGTAGGTTATAATTATAGTATCAATAAAGAAAGATGTACGAATAACTATGACTATTTAAGTAATTAAGGTGATGCTCACTCAGGTAATTTTAGACGGCCAAACTAAATTATTTATGCTTTGTCACTTTTTCGCTACAGTAGTTTTTTAAAACAGATTAGCCACATGACCTTGTCTTGAAATGGTTTGTCTGTGCTCGCAGTGTGTCTAGGTGAGGTCTGGTAATGTTTTTTCTAGCTTCTCCACAGAAACAAAATTTACTTGATGCTTTGAGCTGGGGCGCCACAGCGCCAACCTAGAGGATATTCCCCTCGGCTGGTCTCGAAAGAAAACCGTACCCCTCCCCGCCAGATCAATTGGGGTTTTGTAATTGAATTTTTTGTGTTTTTCAAGAATTTAAATCTTTATAATCGCTCTTTTGCAGTATGTTTATTATTTAATCAGTTAAAATGCGCAATTTGTTCAGTCCGCGGTTCATTTTACTTCGCTCTTTGTTAGGACAGTTATTTATTGTGATTTTAAAATGCCTGGGGAGCTCTTACATCTTGGGACCCTCATGGTCTGTGTAAAGGTTAGTTTCTTAACATGTTCGGTGTAATATCATAAAATGTTATTAGAAAACGACCGCTCATAAAGATCTATACCTATAAGAATGGGAGCAGACGATGTTTATGTAAATATGTTCATTAAAGATTTATTGAACGGCTACTGATTTAACAGCATATGGAGTGACACCGCATATTATCGGTTTGGTACATAATTACAGGTACATAATATTTACTTAGATGGCTAACTATGTTTTTCAGATTGGCGAAGGACATGGCGAACCTGAATCCGTTGAGCAAAAGTTTCAGCGTCTTCAACATGAAATGCAGCAGTTGTCCGAACAACTGGCTGAATTAAAGGTACTTTGAATAATTTGTTAATTTTTTGTTGTCGTGAGTATTGCGGCTTACGTGTACATAATTGGTGAAATAGTGTTCTAGATTTTTGTTGGTTTAATCAAGGGTGCACTAGGTAAGAGTATGACACTTCCCTGCACACACATGTAAACTGAGGCGGGGTCAAACCGAAAACGCCCTCGTCATCAAACACGGGTTTAATCAACAGTGCATTAGGTAAGAGTATGACACTTCCCTGCACTCACATGTAAACCCTTGTTTGATGACGCGGGCGTTTTCGGTTTGACCCCGCCTCAGTTTTTTCTTTTTTGGTCGAGATACATAGACCCCCTCAATTCCTGGGGGGCGGTCGTTTTATAAGCAGCTACTGGTTCAACCGATCCCCTTCCAAAAATTGGGGTGTCCGATCTACCTCCCCCAGAAACCGGGGGTCTACCCATCTTGACTCGACCTAAAAAACTGGTTGGGTTAGGCCAAAAATGCCCAATGCATCAAACACAGGTTTACATGGTCATATTCTTCTGTAATGCACTCTTGGTTTAATGTATTGAAAATAATGTACTCCGACCTAAACAATTCTCGTTCGTAGGTGAACATGTATGTTTTCTAAAATAGCGTTTAACTGTTCACAAATTTTTTCGACTGTCAGCATAAATCATCACTGGATTTTCGCAGATTTTAATTGATGCAATCTGTTTGTGCACCTGCGCCATTCACTGTGTTTGCGTTGCTTCAATGATTTCTTGTCAAAATTTTTAGAAACTTTTTATCGGGTGCCCGCCTATGGGAAAATGAAAAATCTCCCGGAAACTTGGGAATTCTCACCAAAACGGCCCAAATCCGGAAATTTTGTTTGTGACCTCCGGGAGTTTGGTATCGAACTGTTGAAATAATATTGTGCTTGACTGTGTGAACATACTGTCGCTTGTGTGCTAAATGGCATTATGCCAAATTTTTGCATTATAGCAACCAGCACACAGTTTTTGTGCAAAACTGCATTATGGCACACGTTCTCTGACATTTTGCTCAAAAAAGTGTTTTGGGGTTGTTGTCAGTTTTAAGTGCAACAGTGCGCTATAGTAATAGCGAATACACTGCATCTGACAAAAAATCAGTTTGCCATGTTCGTATGCAAGACCCTTAACAAGGCTTTTAGTTCTAGGGCACACAGCAAAATTAGTGTGTTCTCGATGGCACAACCGACTGCTAAAAGCCAGATAAATGGTTCATACTTACGACCCAAAAGTTCGTGATAGCCTGCCACTGTTAAAATTGGAAAACTGATTTAATGCTCTTTACGCGCCGCGAGTGTGTTTACAGGATGGATAGCAAAGTTTCGAGCGAAAAGCGGATCTGCCTCCCCCCAGGTAAAGGGCATTGAAATCCAATGCATTTCGAGATATCATTTGATTCTTATGAACGGTGTAGCGGCTTAATGGTATGCATCTGCATTTTATTTTCTGGATTAACTCCAAGTATTTGAACTATGTCTAAGTATTTATGTAAATCTCTGGATAGCTGGACTAATCCAAAATGTCATCCGCGATGAGCAGAATGGTTGAGGAGTGTCCAGGGAGACCCAGCTTCTGCACTCTGTGTGTTATGCAACAAACAGTTCAGTATTTCTTCGATGGGAATCAGAGCAATCAAAAGCCGTGCGCTGTCTGGTCAGCACGTAAAGTGCTCTAAGGCTGTTAACTCTCGGCCAAATATATCCGCCATGTTTTAGCAGCCAGCGATTTCGAGTATGGATGACAGCGCAGCAGATGCCTTTGTCGAAGTGTAGCAGACTCAACGGGAGATCTTTACTGTCAGTGAAGAAACAACTCGAGCAGAGTCTATTTGGACTACGAAAGCAGTCTCTATCCACATGTCATTTCGATCAGCAGCCGATGGCTTATGTTTTTACACACATTTAAATATATAAGGGTGTACGAGCATTTTATGGAGCCATGTTCACGGATTTAAGTATATATTTCCGTGCTTAAACGGTCCGTGTTTCAGCTTTGGGTTTCATAGAATCTCCGGGAAAATAGGCCAAAATCGACTGGAAAATCCGGCAAAATTGCAATCGAAAAGGCACGGGCACCCTGTTTTTATTTTGGCCACTTGGAGTCTCTCAACATTTCAAGTTACAACTCTTCCCGTAGACATCGGATCGAGTAATGGAAATCGTGTCTTTGAGAGCTACAACTTTGCTGTTGCGCAATTATTAGTTAAAGCAGTCATTCCGAGCTATGAGCGAAATTTAAAAAATATCCAAAATGAAATTTTTTAAATTTTGAATAAATTTGCAGTAAACGATAGACTTACAGGATTATTTAGCCCATTAGGCAAGCTATACTTGTTGTTTTGAATCGATGTTAAGTATAATCGTTCGGAACGGCGCAGGAAGCTTATATTAGTAAAATTTGGCATCGAAAATGTCAAATTTTTAGTATTTTTTCAAATTATAATATTCACAGGACCGAAGAAGCATCGAACTGAAATGGAATTAAATTTACTGTTTTTCGAACAAACGAACAAATTTAAAAAAGTGCGTCAAAAATTTCGAGCATGTTTCTAATAAAATTTGGAATTTCTCCAACGAAAGATCATTAATTTCTGGTGATTATTGCAACTGTACCTAGAGTGCAAAAACGTGTTTGTTTTAGGTGGTTTACCGGCGAGCTGGATATGATGAAAGCAATAATTTAGCCTACGTGCTATGCATCTAAACATATTACGCAAAGCGACAAGGGTCTAG
Organism: Trileptium ribeirensis; assembly: GCA_030248225.1. NCBI lineage: Eukaryota > Metazoa > Nematoda > Enoplea > Enoplida > Thoracostomopsidae > Trileptium > Trileptium ribeirensis. The sequence continues at coordinate 22,401 of JASANE010028997.1, read as the reverse complement.
AGCGTGAAAATTACTGTTAAACATTGTAATTTCAATTAAAGTTTTGATATACGAATCTCGAAAGTTTCTGTTTTTGGACACCAGGGGACAAAACGAAATACGCCCTGGTTTATGTATGGGCTGAATGTGGTCGTGTTGATTGATTTTAAATTATTTCTGGTGTATTTTTATTTCTAGAGCTCAAAAGAGGCTCAAAAAGATGAATTCCGCTTGTTGAAATGGTAACTAAGGGCGGTATAGTCAAACCCGTTCTGTTTCTCATTGCAGGTTACTAGTATCTTGCATAAAAAATTTCTGGTGTGGAGCCAGTATCACTCACAATAATTGGAAAGTCAAACCGTAAATTGTTAATACTTAGCTGAGCACACTGAATATTTATGCGTATTTGACACGTTATGTCATAACATAAGAAGGACATTAAAGTTTCTCTAGAGCTTTTCTGACTATATCATAGCAGTATCCATAAACGGCTTTCAAAGCAATGTTCAAGAAGCCATGTAGCATAAGTCTGATAAAGTTTCAAAGATTACTATTGAAGGCTAAATGATAATGACAGTTACGATACTAATTAAACCATTCTATAGTCTGCTTGCTTGTACCCATCCAGATACCATACTATTTATACCGTAGATCTAACCATAGTAGAGTGGGTTTCAAATTTGCGTTAAAATTTAGTATAGCATAAAATGAAATTTTTCGACATTTTTAACATGTATTCTACAGTTTACTTGAAAGTACACATATTTTGTTGTTTTATATCACTAATAAAGTTTAAAATTTGGTTCTATCATCATTATGCGAAAATTATTTTAAGGATTGTTGAAACGTTTGCTTATAGGTCCTATCTGTATATGACTCTGCGTGGAATGCTTTTTACTATTTCAACTGTACACTAATTTAATGCTCTGACGCCTAGTGTTGATCTCGGCTTGGTTCGTCATGCACTGGCCTTCTAATCTTCCTGGGGGACCGCGGTATTTTTGTATCTTCCACCGCTGTTAACCTTGCATACTTCCTTAAGATTGGACAAATTTAAGTTTTTCTGCAACTAACACATTTTCGGATTGTCTTCAATTCACGTTAATTTGTGATGAATAAATTATTTTCTCAAAATATAAATCACCCTGAGTAGGATTGTCTACGACATGGGCGCTAACTACCCCCCCCCCCGCACAACCCTGGGGTATGAAAAAGTTTCGGCACCCAATAACTGGAATGTTATACTACCTTTTAGAAGGAAAGTGCCAGCGAGGCGGATGCGAAAAAGGTTGTTGGCTCGGTCACGGCAACCGATATCGCTAATCTACAGCATCAGCTCAAACAGCTACAAGTGGAACAAATCCTTGGCGACGACAAAAAGATTGCTGCAAATGTGACGACAAAGTACGGTCGATCAATTTAATGAAAGCTCAGCGCTGTGTGACACGTATTTTTGACACGAGACGAAGGCAAAACTTTATCGACAAAAATGATTTGGAAATTACTCGACTGTAAACAAAGTTTGGAAATTACTCGACTGTAGTTAAATTATTGTAAATATTTTGACTAAGTAAGATACTTGCTTGTTGCGGGTGGACGAAGAGTTTATGGAGTTATTTAACATTTTAAACATAATAGTTTATTTGATTGATATAGATCTGCTTTCGGTGTAATGTCGTGCAGAGCATAGAAAATGTTAAAATTTCGCAACTAAATAACCAAACTTAGGTGTTTTTCATTTAATTGTACGACGATTAGAACGATTCAACAAATTTTCGGGTTACTACAGAATACTATGAGAACAGGATAGTATTTGCCTGTACACGTACGATATGACAAGCGCTTGGAACCTACACAGTTCAAAATAATGATAAAATTGTAATTTTCAGCGAAAGATTTGGCTTGAAAATTTCAAAATTTACCGGTTTTTGTCAATTACATGATGAAATAGTAGCACCTATAATTTGGAAATGTAACGGAAATGTTGTCGTTACACAATAGTCACTTCTAGGATCTCTGCAGTCTTAGCCTAAGCCAAAGACCTGTTAGGCTATGACCGATGTGGCTTAGGTTTATTGTATCACTGTAAAGAATAGAATAAGCAGGGTTCCCGCGACCTGAAATAACCTAAAAAACCTGATTTTGCCTAAAAAACCTGATTTTTCGAGGCCGTTAGTTGTAAAAATGGAAAAACCAGAAAAATGGCGAATTAAAATCTGATTTTTTTGTAAAACCTGATGTTTTTTATTTAAGATTCGTTCGAATAAGGTTGTCCGAATATATATGGACAGTCCGTCAGTTAATTGAAAATTTTATAACGATCTTAAATCTGAACTGAATTTGGGCGATGATAGTCCTGCAATAATTGACGGTGGCACGTGTGGGCTTCACGTGGTAAACGAATGGTGCCTTCCAAGCCGGTCATCAGGCTAGTGGGTGGAACATTGACGGTTTTTTGCGGAGTTTGTATTGGCTGTTTAAAGACTGTCCTGCACGTAGAGCGGAATACTGTTTTATCACAGGATCAGAATTGTTTATATATGCTTAACATAATATGTATTTATCGTCCATATTCAAGCAAAAAGTACGGATGCTACGTCGGCAGTTTGATGTTAGGACGCCTACAAGAACGTGAAAAAAACATTTGTAATTAAAAACCCGAAAAATTGAGCCTGCGAAGCCGCTGGCACCCTGAATAAGATCCAACAACTGGTTGGCTTAACGTTGGTATTAAGTCCATTTCAGTTTGGCAAAATTGAACCCAAGCTGCATTATACTGCAAGGCAACTGTACAAAAACTTGCATTTCCAAACTGCCTCCAAGGTGCCTGGGGCGGCGAGCGAGAAATTCTATTTTCGCCCAGTTTGAACAGGGGACCCCAGCGGAACTGCAAGACTGAAAAATGCGAAAATAGCATAAATTCCCGATTCACAACACATATACAATAATAAGGTGCGTTTTAACCCGCAGGGCCAAAATTTAGAGATTTTTAGTTCCATATAGGTAAATTAATATTTTGCCTTGCAGAGAAAAATTGGCCTTATTTTTAGCTGTGCAGAAAAATACATTGAGTGAATGTGGGGTGGAGGCGAGCGGATGAACCCAAAAATAGCTGAGGGCACCTGGGAGCGGCCGAAATGCCTGCCCTCAAACCGCCCGCTCCTCCGTTATAAAGCGAGAAAAATACATAATTGTTCACATTGTGACACTGTTATAGGAATGTTTTGTAGCTCAAATTTTTAATTCGGATGTGTACGTCAATGTTGTTTATGAGTTATAGGAAGCTGATCGATGAAATCTCTGAAATGGTGTCATCTGCGCCAGATTCTGCACCGGCTAAGAAAGGTTCTGTCGCTTACGAGCTTTTCTATCATCCTGATAGTGGTAAATCCGATTATACGAATAAAGTACGTTGTCTATAATGTAATCAATTTAGTTTGCACAAAATGGTTACCAGCCTTCAGTATTGAATAGTCAAACCTTAACATATTGCATATTTCGGGAAATAATAATGTAGTATTTCAAGTTTCCAAGTCACGTTAGGGAGCGAATTCTGATCTACTTTGACAGAGACACATATATGGGTTTTGTAGTGCAAGAGTTTTAGGGTAATTATTGTATACACATTCTCTTATTGCTCGCCGATATTGTTTTATTTCAAGAAACACCAAAATACATTATTTTTCGTTTACGTAGTCCTTGATTCAAAATAGTACCGTAACTACAACTAGTAAGTCGCAAGCGAAGGTGAAACGGGGCGAGAGTGGTGTCATCAAATGGTCATTTTGTGTAATCACTTGTAACAGGCTTTGTGTTTGATGTATATACTACACTAAAACCTCTGTACCACTGATAGCGTTAAAACTTCTTCGACCCTAACCCCAATGAAAACAACTGAAAACTCACAAAGTATTTGCCCTATTCTGTATATAACAACGATGGTTTACAGCATGCCGAAAAACCAAATTGATGGGACATTCTTCATATATTGTACGCAATACACTGAAAACACACTACATATATCCTGCCGATTAGATTCATCGACCCTAAACCCATTAAAAACAGCAGAATATACATGAAATGTTTGTCCAAAACGCTAAATAACAAACCAACAAATTCGGAGTACCAAAACGCCTTTCTAGAACACTTTTTGGTGCCTTGTATGTTTTACATATCCATTAATGAAAACTCGCTACATTTTGGAGATCTGATTCGTCTACTGTAAAACCTTTGAAAGACCATGAAAAGGAAACAAAGTCAAATTGGACTATAGATATCAAAACGGTCGTACTCAGCGTGCTTGGCAACCTAATAAGCACGCAGTGTAAGGTAAACACGCAATAATATGACGAATATTGAAAAATATTTCTGGTAAAGGGTCGACGACTATATTCGGTCGATAGCGGCCCAGGGAGTGGTCTCACAAAAAGTCATGGTCAACATCGTTAAAGTCTAGGCTGTGAAAGACTGGTACCAGTATGGCCAGATTCGGAAAAGAACCTTAAAAACTGTTTTTTGCCATTTTGACCCTAAAGATGGGGTCGGAGCTATTCGAATTCAAAAGCGGTCATCCTCATCACTTTTACTATTGAAAAACTTTTGTCGAAATCCATGCATCCCAAGATTAGTTATGAATGACAGAAACAGACAAACAGGAATTTTGACGATTTGTCATTAGCGCCCTCAGTAGAAACTCTGTTCGCTCCATTTCAGCTAAATATATTAATCCTCATGTATTTACATAAAAATTGTAGCGCGTTTACAGATAGCAAACCATCAGACGTATCAAAACAACTTAGTGTTACAATTTGACTGATCCATTAACTTTATTGAAGCTCCGATTGTTGAACATCGTTGACAAGTTTGCGTATGATTGAGACCATTTCCAATGAATATGCGTATGTATCACATTGCTGAAAATGCGCTGTTTAAGTATGCGTTATTCTAATTATTTTAATTGTATCCTCCTCCCAAAAGAAAGATGACTCTTACAGTTATAGTGCGCAATGGAGTTACATCACGGAGGTTTTGATTCAAACAATTCCGACGAAGGCTAAAACAACGAGGCGTCCTGCCCTATCGAATAGTACTGCTGAACGTATCAGTGCACTTTGTTAAATCAGGCATCACAATGGCCACAGTATTGAATGCACAGTTGGAAGCTGCAGTGATAGTGAAAGCATATTGAGATAGTCTTCGCTGAACACTAGACTACTTCAATGTCGATGTGAAATTTAAAATGATTTTTAGCACTACCTAATAAATTATACATATACCATCAGCAAGTGCACTGTGGACGTGGCATATAAATAACGATTTAGGGTAAATAATGTAATCAAACATAGGCTTTGACAAGGTACGGGTAGAAATAAAGGTCTTTTTCTTATATACATTCACAGGATACGTGTGCGAAAAGTGAACAGTTCTTCAAACACTATTAGCGAATTTTTCGAGAGAGACTTGCTTTTTCCGTAACTATGAGCTATTTACGTAACTACGGAAGTATTTCTTATGTAAATCTGAAAATTCAAGTAACAACATTTGACCTTTGTATGGTATTTAGAGCTCATAATATCACTCAGAATTGTTTATGGTGAAACTAAATTCGCGATATTTTTTGAAATCATCCGTAATTTTTGTTTCGATACCGTAATTTGAGCATGTATGTGGTAATTTGCTTTTTAGTTGTCGTCGTTAGAAAATCGACTTCAGCGCATGGAAACAATTCTTGAGCCAGAAAACATGAAATTGGTGAGGCGAAACATTGTGTTTAAACGCAGAATTTATGAATGTACTTCAAAGTGTAACTTTTCTACTCTGATATTCTGGCCTGTTCACAGCCCTCCGAAAAGTGGTGGGGGCTTCGGGGGCTCCCACGTTCAAAACTAAAAGTGGGGGATAAATTTTGCGTAAAAATACTAAATATATCCATATTTTCATGTATTTTTACTATCATGAATGTATTTTCAAGCTAAACAACGATATTTTAGCATTATAAATACTGGTAATTAATGTTTAAAAAACAATTTGCAAACAAAAACATATATTTTCAGACATAAAAAATTTTTGGAATTAGTTGAACATGGGGAGACGAACGGACATGGGGAAAATCTCACGAGCATGGGGGATTTGGAAAATGGGGGTCCCCCCACCCCTCTCTACTGTGGACAGGCCAGAGATTCTCCATCAGCTGGCCGATAGCACTTATTTTGCACGAACCTTCGTGAATATCTTTCGCAGTGCTTGAATGTATTTTAGGGACCAGCTAGCTTAATTGGCCATAACGAATACGTTAAAAACTACGTATAAATATAGTGTTGCAAGCTCAACCGAGTGTTATAGTCTTTTCCAAATATTTATCATTGGTTTCTGGTTTCATCAAAAATGTTTGTAACCTGTAGATCTGCAATGGATTTGACGATTTGACCTAAAATAATTGACGCAATACGCACATACATACGAAGTGGATAACGATTTACGATAGAACAAAATGTTTAATACAGAATATGCGCGAGAACTTATTATTAAAAATTTAGTGACAAATTTGAGATAAAACCATTACTATTGCAGCTAAATAATGGCTAAATTGAATTGATTTTGACTAAAACATTTTCATTGTTCGTTATATCAATTATCCGCAGTTGAGTTTCGATTCGTTTCGATAGTACTATTTATAAAATTTATATTTAATGTGGGCATATTATGGATGCAATCAAGGCAGCGTTAAATTATCGATGGAATGTGAGAGAGCCATTCTATTATACACGGTCTTAGCACGGCTACAGTTCTGCAGGAATATACTCTTCATTTGGGAACAAAATTAAATATTGCAAGAACGAAAAATTATTCATTGTTATAGTTCGATCCGTAGCTATAATTGGTCACTTTAGGCTAATTCTGGTATAATCATGTTCGATTTGCATTTAGCTAACTGTAGCAAAGCTAGTCCTAATAAGTTTCAATAAGAACCCGTATTATGTATAATGTAGCACTCAGGACCTAGGACTCAGCTCACCACACAAGCTTAGTATGAACCTCCAAGAAATCTCAAGGACACAGGACTCTCTGGGCAAAATCAGTCACGGCTAAGTTAACTAATTCAGAAAGCCAGGACACACACTCACTAAAACCTCTCTTATTATGCCCCAAGTATTTACTATGGTCAAGAATAAACAACAGTTGAAACGGTGAGAGCGACCGTGAGGTCTAATAGTACTATAGGGCAACCACAGTTAAAAATCTCACGAATCAAGGAAGGGGATAAGCGTCCTTCCTCACACAATAACTTTTAATGCTAGTGCTAAACACTTGAAGAGCTACTTACCAGCTGCGGTTTCTTCGGAGATTAACTCCCCGACTGAGCTGTGCAACTCGCTTATATACCCGAGAGCTTTCCCCAGATCTAGATTTCCCCAGAGCTACGAATTCTAGGAAAACCACCTACCTAACAAAATTTTAAAGTGCTGCCTCGATGGTATGTGCCTTTAAAATGATTTTGCAAAAGTTATCTAAATAAAACGTCCAGTGTTCTGGGCTAAAATGCCGGCGACCTAACGATTAAATGTTACTATGATCAGCAGAAAGGATTTCTGAACAACCTTAGACATTATGTTTTAATAAAAATAATGGTGCAGTTTAGTGTACTGTACTATTAAAAGTGCACACAACAATAGCATTACATCTAATCGAATTTTTTTTAAATCTTTCTGCTGTATGCCATCACACCGCTGCTATAAAATTTTAAATCGTCTCTCAGTGACATTTTTAGCTTATTGCTGTTCCGAACAATAAAATTATTAATCTTTATTGTACTCTTCGTTTTATTAGAACTATAATCCAATAACTCAAATCATGATATGTTTGTATAGTTCATAAAAGTAACCGCACCACAACAAATAATATCGCACTTTAAATCCAGATGCCAAACAGTACTTCAGCGGACTACTTGGTAATATCTTAACTTCAGTCCAGCATATCCAACTGTAGAACCCGTCATTACAGTGATATTTCGAAAGAAAAGGAATTTAATATTTCCATGATTGGAACACACCCAATGACCGAAACACCTTACAATAACTAATTTGCTAACCGATTGCCAGAATAAATTTCGGCCCAGAGAACGTTCACACATCAAAAGCCAGTCTAACATTTTGTCGAACAGAATTAATCCGTATTCTCACACTCGGTGACAAAATTAAATGACGCTGATTATGGCTAAATCTTTACAAAACTTTATATATATAGGGTCTATACGAGAATGATATAGCTCTCAGAACAACCCTTTGTTTGTTTTTCGGAGCAAGACCATGAAAAGCTTCTTCGGAGTTTTTTTTTAACTATCAGAGCAATTCAGATCGACATATATTTATTCAACCACAGATATATACACATACTTTAACCGGTCCAACAACTAGAAACGCAGTGGCCAGTAGCGATAAGAATTTACAGCAATACTGTTGAGGCGGTGAGATTGACCACGTGATCGGCCAACGTTGTACGAATAAATGATTACGACATAAATAACAACTACCGAAGGACTCTAAACAGGTCCGTTTTATATCGTAATGTAGGCTAATAAAACACATAGTTAACAAACACAATATATAGACATCGAAAACTCGTTTTCGTTGAACGTGAGTGCAAGACATTTCGGAAAGCATATATAAATACAGAATCACAATCTGATCATAACATCGGAGTGCGTAGCTATATGCAAATCAGGAAATTCTCGAATTTGTTTACATAAGAATTAAAAAGCTCTAACTACACAGTTCAGCTGTTGAAAAATACAAAATGTATATTTTTGGGGAATTAATACTACTCCCCTTTCAAATCACATAGTCTATATACCAACCGAGCACAGACAAGCGTTTTGCAGTAGTTTAGAGGGAAAATGGCTAAGACCATGATCTATTTGTGATTCCAAATAAACACATGCTAAGAGCAAGTATCTCAATAGATGAAACAATTCTTTCCTTTTACATTTTCCATGAATCATATCATGCCACAAACTTTCAGTTTGTTTCTAAACCACGCAATTTTACGTCATAACTTTGGCAGGCGGAGACGATCACAGTTACACGGCTCCATGTTTTAACAAACCAGCAGAGATAAGCATCGAAATTGACATTAGAGAAAAATGAAAGTTCAGTCATGTGTACCATGCGAATACAACTCCATTTCCCCACGAAATTATATCGTACCATATGCGACACGTTTGCCTTTGAGTTGGCCAAAAAGCGCTACCCGCAATCTAAAATATGTGTCCCTGATAATACACATTACTAAAACTAATCAGCAGTAACAACATGGCCGCTTATTTATTCGCAATACAATTTCGGATTAAAAATCTAAGAGGAAATTTGTAATATTTTCTTTATCTCTAGTTGCACCCCCAAGTTCGACATTTATGATTCACATAAACTTCACCAAATCTGGTCTTTTAACCTAATAGACAAAAGTTATTTAACTCAGTGTTTTATCAAACACAAGATTATTTAATTGAGTCGAAAGCATAATTACAGGAGGTAGTTACGGCATTCTACTAAGAGTTTGCGGGGGTTGCTGTTGATTTAATTAATTTTTAACTACACATGTCCTTGAATTGTATTGCATCTCACAAGTTTTGATTAATCGGCATCCACGTAGCGCTCAAGCAACTTAGCACTTGAGAAGCCTCAACAGAACTTTCGTTTGTCACATTTGGTGTTGGTAATAACAAAATACAGTTACGTTTTTCATGAATATACTAGCAAAAGCGAGGCGACTTATGTCGCATAGAATTTAAAATTATTCCTTAAAGTTTCATGACCGACATAATCCAATAACAACTCAACATAATTTAGCGGAATCCAATATCAACAATTTGGGCAACTAATGTCGCTGTAAATTCTCGTTAAGAATATTCGCCGAATACTAACTGAAGTAATTCCGAACATACAGTTGTAGTCAGTTGCGCTAATCAAAAATTTGATCTTTGACATTTTTAGTGGTCCAACTTTATAGCACGTCAAACACAATACCATCGATTTACAGTTATTTCAATTAAAAATCTACTAAAAGCAACGTGGTGTTCACGAAGATTCGAAATTAGCCGCTACACTTGGGACCGTTGTTAAATGCACAGGACTTTTGAAGAGGATAAAAATTGCTAAAATACAAAACTCTGGCAGCTCTACAAAACTCTAAGTGATTTGTTTATAAAGTAACCAATTTTCTAAAACTAAAATATCGGTTGTGAAGCGTGGCATTGGAATGAAAGAAATATAGATTCACAATCCGATGAATTCCGGTTGGCTTTTAATCATCGTTAAGAAGATACTAATTTTGGCAGTTTCGTAAACGTTCCTATCGCACTCTTGAGAAACAGTGCAACTAACACGCAGCTGCGGTGGTCGAATTAACGATTGATGAACTAAAGGTTATCAGCTGTTTATCGCGGCAGACAGGGTAAACAAATCAATATTTGTTTCATTTTTTCTAGATGTCGAAGGACCAATTAATTTAGTATTTTAAACATGGAAGCATTTCACCCTCCCGTTTGTATGCGCGAAAACTTAAAACAAACAGATTCCAAAAACAAGGAGCCCCGACTGTAATATATCACGTTTGTGCGGTGCGGAGCAGCAAAAGGCGAAAACTTAAATACAGTTCGTCACGCAAAAATATAACTCCTTTTGAACAACGAAGCTGATTCTTCAAAAGAATTTCCAAGATTTTTGAAAGTGTGTCTAAAACAGAACGCTATGTCCAATTTTCACGTTTCCAAATGTAGCCACTGTACGCAATCATATGGTTGCCAACACATACTAAAAATTAAAATGGGATCAGTTTCAAGTAGACGAGAATAAACATAAATTTTTTCTTTAGGCTTAGAGAGGTTATAACGAAACCAGCGAAAATTATGAACTTACAACTACAGCAGCGCAAAACACTTTTTTGTTTAAATCCACGACATCATTTCGAAACAAAATACCACTGCCAACTTTCAGGGCTCATAATATTTGCAGTGTTCATCGTTGCGCGATGTTGTGACTACACATGTTTGCAAGTTCGACGGCGAAACAGCAAAGTTGTGCAGTTGGTAAAAAAATTACAGCGCATAAAACGATCATCGAATAGAAAAATCCAATTTTTCTTCCTTCAGTGTTTTGATGAATCTATAAAAATCATTGCTGTGGGACATCAGTCGCAACTTAAAACAAAATGTCAGAAAGGTGAAAAGTTCGTCTTGTATTTGAATTAGAAATGGGGGAGTATTAATGTCTAATCTATTAATTCGCAATTTTGCTAACAGCAACTCATATGTATAGTAAAGTAGATTAACCAGTTTACGACAAATGATAAAAAACTTAACTAGGCTATATTTTTGTCAATTACGCACGTAGAAAGATTTTTATAATGCAAATTAGCATAGCCAAAAACAGATCTTAATATCAACCTCTAAAATTGACCACTAACAAAACTCCCAAACTATTAAAATCAATAAAAATAACCTGTAAGAAAAAAACGTCGAAGGCTAAAAGGAACGTGCCCATTACAAACATCCAACCAGCTAGAGATCTCATCGCACTGTCTAACGTCATCCAACAATTTTTAAGCCGAAAATCTCAACTATATTTTATCAACAATCAACAGTTGAGCGATATTGGACTTAATTAGCGTTCATTTTTACTAGCTATACTAATTCTTGTATGACGACCGGCAGTAGAACACTAGTAATATTAAAAATGTGTAAGGCACTGTTTTGCGCAAAAGTTATACAATCAGTACATAGAAAATTTTTAACTTATAAATACTGCTACGCCAAAGTACGATGGCAAAATCGAAATTTCCTCCCTAGTAGCTATTTTACTGTAGATTTTTTCTTTTTAGCTTTCATCCGCATCTCGAATGTACATACACATTGGCTAGTTATAACAAAACAACTTTCGTGTTTACTGCAATCCGATAATCGTTTACATTAAAATATGACTGGAAACTATTCGACGTATAACCAGAAACAATAGGTGCACAACTTGGGATTAAATGTTTTGAAAAGTTACATAGAATAAATTTTACTTTTACACGCAAAAGCTTCCTTTCTATTATAAAATTATTTTTATCTGAATAGCTGATGGTGAAATAGTCCGCTTAATTGTGCGCTTTTGAAGTTGCGGGCACACAATAAATGTGAACAAATAATTTACGAGCAAAACAAAAGGAATAAATAGAAAATGTTACGCTGTATAGTCAGCAAATATTGAATTTCACTCTAGTAGGATATAGCACTCATGTAAAAAGGAATATAACTCACTTCACAATGTACCAACCGTAACTTTAAAAGGATACCAGCGAATAACACAACGTTTGAAATTCGTTTTTTGATAGCATTAACCAATTTGATTGAGGTAAATATTCGCTACGTAGAATGATTATCGCCAGTAAAAATAAATTTAGACTAAACTTATTTGTTATCGGTTAGAATTAACGAATACGAAAAAAATAAAAAGGTTATGACACTTCCACGGATCGATGATGTATTAAAAATATCACTTACGCGTCAGTTTAAACGCAATGATGTTTATTTTTCTGAATCCATTCTGCACATTACCACAGTTGATAGGACGATTCGTGTGGCATAGCTGCAACAGCAAGCTTCAAATAACTAAAAATAAACTCAAAAACAGTTAATTTTGAACAAATTCGTTTCAAATATTCCACGTCCGATTGCACTATCGCGTTGTAGTTCATAGCAATTGATTTCACATTAAATCTAGTCATTAAATTACAATTAGGACAAATATGTAGATAATTTAGGATTGTACACTAAATACTTGAAATTTAATAAATCAAGGACCTCTGATGTTAGCGAAATTATTAATAATCGTTTTCGAAATCTGGTAATGCATTTCACAAGCGTACTTGCAACACTCACACAAAAAAAATATAAACGTGCTAAGTACGTGTGAAGATTGTCACAACAATTATTTTTCTAAGATGTCTAATCTGGCGTAAGCAAAGTACAGAGCTAAAGCGACGAAAGCGCGTTATTGCCGGTTTGTAGAAAACTTATAGAGCAAATTTTCAAAGGTATCGAATTAACTGCAACTTACGGGAAGCATATGAATTGCCAAAGCATTGTTGCACTTTCCCGAAGACAGAAAGCGAAGCTCCTGCGAGCAAAAAAATATTAGATATTGTGCTTGATTTATTTTACTTATTTTTGCCAAAAAGAACTTTTCAAAACATATAGGCCCAAAGTTGCATACAGTGCACAATAATTTAATACTATAAAAAAACCTTCTGTGTTTAAGATATCGCAAGGTCACCCTCATGTATTAAGTACAGGGAATTTGCAATCCATACCACGGTATAAATGTAACGAAAGACAATAAAATTATTTTTAATGGCGAGTACGCCCTCATGGGCTGAGTACTAGATATGAGCAGAATATATCACGTTTTAAATACAGCGAAAAACAATAAATAGTGTTTTTTGTAATGGTGAGTATGCCCTCGTGGGCTGAATAACTATAATAACCACAACACCACGATATACTAATATCATATTTGAATGGCGAGTACGCCCTTGTTGGCGAGATAAACTAACCTAACGGTTAATATAGGAAATAATATTGTATATAAATGGTTAGGACGCCCTTGTGGGCTAACTGCTACTGATTTGCACAAGAAAATACAAATTTTTTTGTTTTTTAATCATATATTCATATACACAATAAACAAACCAAGAAATACCATTTTTTTGTATATTTTCAAATATAAAATAAACGAATAGTTATAAATATTTTTGTTTTAAAAATTAGAATAACACGACCTAGTGTCAGTGGTACTCGAGTCACTATTTTGGTCATCCGAAGTGTCTTTCATTACATCCGCCCTAACGTGCATCAGCACCCGACCCATTCTATTTTCTCCTGACCAGTTAGAAAACGACATTTCAAGCGTATCGTTGATGTTTTCACCCGTACCCCAAAATTTATCAGATCTTGACGCCTTGGCAAGTGTTTTAGGATAAGTGTCCAGCAGTTTTGTCTTTAAACGAGGGTGCTGTACAAACTTTTGGTAACAAGCCTTTTCCATTATCATGGCCTTTCGATTTTGCCACTGCCGGACTAAATCCCATCCGTGCGGGGTTTCTTTCATTAGTTGTTCCGTCTTATAGAGACACGACTTCATTAACTTGTAATTGTCCGTATGTCGGATTGCATCGGCCAAACCGGAACATTCATAATGTTCGGCCTTTTTGGCGAGATAATACTGCCCGGCATTATTATAACGAAAACCATCACGCCAAAATGGGGCTGGGTAATAGCTGGAAAGAATAGAATTTCGGCTTTTGTAGGCGAGAACAAATGGCGTTTCTCCCATGACTTTACCGGGAAGCGATAACCTAATGGCTCCTGTTCCAATCCACTGGATTTGGGGAATCCTAAAGAAAATTAGCGAGACTTTTGTAATATTATATTTTTTTACGAAACTATGCTATTTGGCTAAAACCTACCATGCACCGTATAAGGAAAATGATACTTATGCCACAACCATTGTATTTTTATATATTATACAAATTATCTAGTGTAATATTTACTCTTCCCTGAACCCAATAATAATACCCATGATTAAATAAAAAATATTTGGCACATATATCTAAAGCACATCACCAATGTCTACAGTCCCACAAGTTACTCGGTGTCGCCAGCTGGATACGCTTGATCGATTGCTTGGCCCTTTTGAATCAGAGAATATGACATAAACTGATCCCGAAGTCGCATCAACAATTTCCCCATTTCATTTTGGCCCAGCCACTCAGATGGTATTTTCACACGCGGGTCTCGAGAGCTCAAACCAACGCCCCAGTATAAATCATGGGGGCTTGCCTCTACTAAGATAACAGGGAAGGTGTCTATCAGTGCTTGTTTTAAATTTGGGTTTTGGTTAAATTTTTCATACGTAGCAGTTTCCATTACTGATGTTCGCTGTCCTAACCAGGCGTTAACAATATTTCGACCTAGTACGGTACGATTTAGAGCTCGCTCTATTGTGTCTAAAAGTCGCTTAATTACCTTGGGGTCGTCTATTTCTAGTAGTGTTACGGCTAAGTTACCGCAACCGTAATGTTCTGCTTTTTTTGTCATATAATATTGTTCTGAACATTGATATAAAGTATCGTTCACCCAAAACGGTGCTGGGAAATGATTTGAGAGATAATGATTTTTCGTGAAAAACGGTAATACCGATACTGAAGAAGACATTATAAACGTTTACTTACTCGATCTTTAGTCGTCACTTGGGCGATGATGCAGCAGCAACAGAGGTAGCTGAAGCGGTGAAAGAAATTTATTAAAATATTATAACAATGATTATTACAATACATAACAGCGGATAAACAAAAAGTATATTTTTTTCAAAAAAATAGGAAATACACAAATACGAACGTGATAATTACATTGATGGAAAATGTTCGGCATCGCTTTCCGTCTCCGTTCAATGGGAAGGCCTCGCAGACGCGCATATGTAGGTAACACCTGACAGCACTGTCAACTGCATTGATCCATGCATTATTAGCGCAACATTCGCGAATAGATTCAAGAATTAGGCTATGTTCAAGAAAGTGCAAAGTATTGCACACAAACATGTTGAGCTTTTTTGCGCGCGTGGTAGAAACACTAAGCCGGCGATAATCGCGCAAAAATCCAAGATCATGCGGTTGGCCTAGGACATCGACGTCAGGGTCTGACCTAACGAGCGAAATAATCATATAAGGTCGCTCATCTCCTTGCCACGTATTAGCGCAGCCTATCTTTATTTCAGGTAGTTGCGGTGAGATGATCGACTTAATTATTTCGCTCTGCGCAGCGTATGTAGCGTCGATGCCCAATTCAGCGGGATTTACGCCATGTTCTCGGACCATTGTGTCCACAAGGTGCAACACACCTGATATTTCAGCTTCATTAAAGAAGCTACTACCATGGCGCGTGTGCTTAGATTCTATGTGCATTATGCCAATAGAGCCGCGCGGAACTAGCTGAAGCTCTGCTGGCGTTATCTCAGCGAGTGCCGCAGAGCCGGAAGCAAACAACGGCGTTTGCGAATAAATGATTCTATTTGGTGGCCGCAGAAGCTGTGCGCGTGACCGATAGTTATGTTGCAGCTGAATCACAGCAGTGAAGTGCCAATCCGCTGCGAGGTTGATGAGGAACTCCATTCCGGATTCCTCTGCAGCGACTTTGCACAGTTGCATATTAGTAATATACGCTGGAAGCTGGCAGACATCGCCTGCTTCAATGATCTGTCCTCTGGCCGCTAAGGGTAGAATAACGGACATACGCGGCAGGTCAACCGAAGCCGCTTCGTCAAAGATAATAAGATCAAACCTACTATGCCCGAAATTCGGTTGACCTATTTGGTGGACATACGAGTCAAGGTTATTGACAATGTCCATAGCGGCCATATCAAGCGTGCAAATTATTATGTTATGACTCAGCAAGCGCGGACTGGAATTTATCAGGCCAGCCTCATTATCTGTTTCCGACTCCGAGCGCGATGCGCAGTATGGCTGGAGTCTTGTCGGTAGCGTCTCAACAGGGTAGCCCCGAGCTAGATAACGCACTAAGAACAATTGCGGGACGCTACCACGTAGAAGCTGTTCAAAAGCTTCTAATGCATATGTGGCAAAAACATTTGCGGCAGCATTAGTACTTGTTACTACAAGCACTTTCTTTTCAGAACTTGCGATGGTTAAAGCGGCGGCAAGATTAGCTAGGCAATAAGTTTTGCCTGTGCCAGGTGGAGCTTTGCATAAAATAAGCCTTTTGCCGCTTAACAGTGCTTGCGTTATTTGCTGTTGCTCCACATTAAACCAAGTTAAATCACGTTGTACCAGTGAAACGTCGGCTTCGTCTAGCGGGTTGATAGGAACGGACTCACGTCCGCAAAACAACATTTCATATATCTGCTGCCAGGCCAAGCGGTAAAACTGCAAGAATTTCTGCTTGCGTGATGCTTCGCCCTGGTTTTCGCTGCGTGGCGCGTCTGTATCCATCGGCGTGCTTTCCGACTCACCCTCCGAATCACCCATCGGGTCTTCGTATTGATCCCGGGCTTCAGGTGCGACCAACGGTGGCAGTGGAAGCTGCTGCAACTGAGGCAATGGATCTGCATAGATAACGGTAGTTAGCAGCGATATCAAATATTCCACTGCAGGGCTCATCATAGGAATGATGCTAAGTGGTTGGATTGGCCGCACAACACCCTGGTCCAAGAATAACCCGGAGGTTCCGATATTCAGTCGGAGGATCAGTAGTGTATAATCGGTGCCCAGAATATCCTTTTGGTAAGTGACATAGGCTAAGACCTTAAAGTCCCACAATGTTGGCTGTGTTAGCCGGATAAGTTTTGAACGCGACCTTAGTTGTTTCAGTCTAGCAGAATTCACCCAAGCTGATAGATAATAAGAATTCTCGTCTTCTTGTACGACAGAATCGTACGAATTCTGGTCTCCGAAATTTTCTAGAAAATGACCTGGGTTTGACGGTTCTAATCGACTAATGTCCATGCGAGGAGGGTCATCCTCCTCATATTGGACTTGCCCTAATAATTCAGCAAGAATTTTCAGCGGAAAGTTATTGATGGTGACTGGTTTCGACCAGTCCAAAATGTCATAAATGATTTCGCTATCGCATTCCATCGGAATGCGCGAATAATTCGGTTCCTCCCGATTCCACTTACGGCTTCCATCCGCAGATTGGCCTACCGAATTCCAGGTTGCGAAATATGGCGCTAATATCTTATCCGTAAGTTTAGTGGGTTTGCGAACGCGATTTATTGTCCCTTCCGAGAAGATCAATCTTGGTGGAGCACACGGATTAATTGGAAGCAACGCTAACCCGGGAATAGACGGATCCCTAGGTTGGCGCGATGAAACGCCCGCCAAGGCGTTATGCACTAGGTTAGACACCGTAGTGTTGAAGTAGTTCCATTGGACAACCGCACATACCACGGCAAATTTCTGAATTATACTGTGTGTTGTTGAACGTGGATACTGAACATAAATTTGTAAATCAAAATAACGATATCCCGCTTCTGCCGTCACTGGCAGCGGAACCGATATAAATTCCATGTTACCCCTACCCCGAGGTGGGATTAACATTCGCGATGGGCTTTTATTTGGTTGATCAAGACTTGGGATATGCAGAACTACGCAGTCGGTTCCGTTATTCCAGATTTGAAATGAGAGATGGCTTTTGGCGGAAACTGGACCTGAGCCAGCGATCACTGGAAAGTCCGCGGGACCGCGGTGCCAGTCACAATAGGTCCGAAGAAGATCTGCGTGCCCATTGTATGCCCGGGCGAACTTAACTATTACCGAGTTATTAGTGCCATTCAACTTGGTTGGTATCCCGACTCTATGTTGGCTAATCCAGTTCTGATGCTCCCACAAAAGAACGCCAATAGGGGCGAACCGGAATTTCTGGAGCTGCGTATTCTGGATGTGCATGGGGTCACGAAAATGGCCTTCATCCAGAATATTCTGTTTACACATCGGGCACAGGGTACTGCCATAACTGGGTACGTCAGGCGGTCGGAACGCATACTGCAAGCGCTGCTCAATAACTTGCCAGAGCACAGCGGGACCAAACTGCTCAGCGTGCTCTTCGCGCGCAGTGCGTAAGCCAGATAGCAAGCATTGTAGCGGTAGATATTTCGCTAGCGTGTGTTGCTCGATCAGAGCACTTGGCTGCGATATGGCACTTGCGGCGTTAGTCAAATACTGCGTAGCAAGGTTCGTCACCTCGCTTGAAATGCCGTATCGGGACGCAAACGCGTCTAGTGAACCATCACGTGGTTCATTCATGCTAAAATTGTGGAGCCGGAAAACGATGCACAGTTGAGCAAAAATCGAGAAAAATTGCAGCATATATTGTGTTTTTAACACATGCGAAACGGAGAAAAAAATTAGTATGAGGTGAGTGCGCCCTTGTGGGCTAAAGACATGCTTCAACGTAGCATATTATCACTATTAACGATTTCATAATTTGTTTCTCACTAAAAATTCACAAAATTTTCGTCCAACCGCTCTCTCTTAACACTCTATAGCGTAATTAATACAATAATAACACTGCGAGCACGATTGATAAATCTATAACAAAAATGTAACGAGACCTTAGTAAATTTTGAGATAAACGTGGCATAACTACAATAGCAAAATGCCGGTTCAAGCTTATTTTTAAAGCTAACGTAACTGAATTGTGTTCGCTTGGACGCTGTTAATTTAAAAAAAATAATACTAAATCGCTTTAATAAATCCAGGTATATAGTGATGTGGCTTAATCTGATTTAGGTAATTTTCTTAATTCTTGTATTGGCTAAAGATCCGTAGTTACAATTTACCGCTAGGAAGACGTTTATTCGGATTGGACAATTTGTATAATTTTTGGTTCAAAACCGTAGTTCCTTTTATATAGCCACAATATGGTTCGAACTTAGATTTAACGAAACAATTTGTATACTATCTGGTCAAAGAAACAAATGTTCATTTTTGAGTCAATAAATTTCTAACGTATAATTGACAGTCTCAATTACGGCAAAACTATATGTCTTTAAACTATGGTGTCTTCTTTGATCTCAGATTATAGTCATGTGTAGGCTTAACAGGATCTTTGTGCACCACAGCCGGCTGGACAGAGAAATGACCCTCTCCTTGTGCAGCAGGTTCAGCTGCTTGTACTGTGTCTTCTGAAACTGGCGACTCTTTGCCATCACTTACAATTTCCTCACCCTCTTCATTTATTTCCGGAGAATTTTTTTTCTCCCTTAATAACAAAGGTGGGACATAAGGACCATACAAAGGTTTTATTCGATCAACATGAACACGTTTTTGTGGTTCCTTTGAATTAGTAATGGATTTCAAAACTACATCTGGTTCTATAATTTCTGAAATTTCATACAGTCCTTGCCACCGGTGGGCCAATTTTTTGGTTTTGCCTTGCTTATTAAAAGGGACATGTAGCATTACTTTTTGACCAACCCAATACTCTATTGGTGAGGTTTTCGGTCATGAACCTCTTTCATACGAGCTTGTGCTTTCAAGATGTTTTCTCTAGCTATTTCCCAAGATTGTTTTAAGTACAATTGTATGTCACGGAAACAATCTTCTTCGTCTATATAATTAACATTAGAAATAGGGAGGCCTGTGTCAATTGGCAACCTGGGGAATCTCCCATATACCATTTCAAATGGGCTTAAGCCTGTTGATTCATTGATGCTCACACGATATGCAAAACAAGCAAATGGGACAAACTCGTCCCATGTTCGTTGTGCCACGTCTACATACTGGGATACCATACTCATTAAGGTCCTATTGATACGTTCTACAATCCCATTAGTTTGTGGACGATAAAGTGTTGTAAATACTTTTCTAGTACCAGTAAGTTGACATATTTGTTCCACTAATTGACTTCGAAAATTCGTACAATTATCACTTACAAGTACATAAGGTGCTGAGTGTCGGCACACTATTTCAGTCATGAACAATTTGGCAATAGTTGTGGCCTTCTGATCGGGAGTACATATCGCTTCAGGATATTTTGTGAAACGGTCTATGAATATGACAACATACTTGTTACCGTTGTATGTCTGTGGTAGTGGATCTAACACGTCTACATGATATGTGTGATTAGGTTGGGTCGCTGGAATTGGATTTAGGGGTGCTTTTGCTCTATAAGGTCCAGATTTTCGCTTCGCACATTCTAAACAGGACTGAACCCATTTGGTAACATCTCTATACATACCATCCCAATAGTATTTTGAAAGCAATTTTTGATATGTTTTCGAAATACCAAGATGTTGTCCTCCGACAACGTCATCATGATGCGCAGACATCACTTCCTCTCGCATGGAAAAAGGGACCACTAGCTGTTCAAGTATAAACCCTTGCTTAAATTTTTGCATAGGGTAGTGGTGAAAAAGTAACCCATCTTTAAGAACAAATCGAGGTCGGACCGCTGCAAAATGAGCCGCAAGTGCAGAGTCGTCAGGGCGTTTATTATCTCTCAAATACAATTTTAAAGCCTTTATTTCAGGATCCTGGTCTTGTTTTTCTGAAAACTTTGTTCTCTTCAACTCTTCCTCACTTGTTTTATCTTCTTCCTGGTGTGATTTGTCTGTATGAGTAGTAACCATATATGCAAATTTTATATCTTCATCCTCGATTTGCTCATGTATATCGTGAATTTGTTTGTTTGGTAACTGAATGTCGGCGCGAGACAGTGCATCCACGTGTCCCATTTTCTTACCAGCCCTGTGCTCTACAATAAAGTCAAATTCTGTAAGGGATAACGCCCAACGCTGTAGGTGTCCCGAAGCATTCTTATTAGTTAACAACCATTTTAAAGCCGAATGGTCTGTTATTATTGTAATTTTCTGACCGTAAATATAATTTCTAAAGTATTTCATGAAATATACCACTGCCAAAGCTTCTAACTCAGTGGCTGTATAATTCCTTTCGGCTTTTTGTAGTAAACGGCTTCCGTACGCTATAGGATGTAACTTTTTATCATCATCAGTTTGGGATAAAACGCCACCAATAGCCTTATAACTTGCATCCGTCTCCAGAAAGTAGGGGCTAGACGGATCTGCTACACGAAGAATAGGGGGATTAATTAGTTTATCTTTCAAAATTTCGAAGGCTTTTTGAGCATCACTGTTCCATTCAAACTTCTTAAGAGTGCTAGTGAGCTGACTCAATGGCTTAGCAATTGAAGCAAAATCTTTTATGAATCTGCGATAATAACTGCAGAAACCGATAAAACTCCTAACCGATGTAATATCATGAGGTACTGGATAAGATTTAACAGCTTCAATTTTTTCAGGGTCTGGTCTAAGTCCATCAGCCGAAATAATATGTCCTAAGTAAGGCACTTCATTTCTCAAAAATTTACATTTTCTAGGTTTTACTTTTAACCCGACATATTTTAATCGTTCAAAAACTTGTCTAAGTCGGTTTAGGTGCTCCTCAAATGTTTCTGAGAATACGCATATGTCGTCTATGTATATAAGGCAAATTCTTTCTACTAAACCATGCAAAGTAGCTTCTAACGTTCTCTGGAAGGTAGCTGGTGCATTACACAACCCGAAAGGCATTTTTGTGAACTGGTATAACCCCGAAGGTGTTACAAAAGCAGTTTTCTCGATAGAGTCATGGGCCATAGGAATTTGCCAAAATCCAGACAATAAATCCATTACACTGAAATATTTAGCTTTACCCACGCACTCTATTAAATCATTAATATTTGGTAATGGGTAGCAATCTTTCTTAGTAACGGCATTTAATTTTCTGTAATCCACGCAAAGACGTAATGCGTCACTATCCTTTTTACCCACTAATACAATAGGACTAGCCCAGGGGCTAGTGGAGGGCTCTATT
>JASANE010028996.1:0-12576 GCA_030248225.1 Trileptium ribeirensis | reverse complement strand
TAATCTTCAATGTGCTGCGAAAGTGTGTGTTGAAGGCATCCATCTCAGTTTGTTCAAAGACGACGCAACGACTTTCAAAACTAGAAAATTGCAGACATTTCACTTGAAAACCTAGTTTTGTCCAGGACTGGCTAAAGCGCTAGCGAAAACGAAATCGTAATTAATCCGTCTGTATTTGCGGTATGCCAAGCAGATATATATTCTACTGTATTCTAAGACCGTTATTCTACGAATTTGCAGACTATGCATTGGATGCTTTGGAATAAAGCCTTGTGATTAGGTTACTACCATAACCGTGTCATCGGATCACTACCATGCCAGGGTCAGTGGGTCACAAAATGGTAACCCGATTCCATCTCTGGCATAAAATATAGATTAAAAATACACAAGACAATATGAACAGACCAGTAAATAAACTAATTAAATCAGAAAAAGGCGTAAATCTTCTTTATTACGGACCAAAAGTTAATATCAAATTTCAAGGATTTTGTTAAATCAACTTATCTCTGATCAGTGATCAGCTATCTCTGCAGCTGTAGCTAGTAATTCGTTTTTGAATGGTTTCATAAATCGTGTTGCAAATAACCACGGTAAAGTAATGCAACCATTAAACTAACGTTGGCAAGGCCGTAATATATGGGCGTAGGCGGGGAGAGGGCCTTCAGCTCACTCCTCCCCTACAACAGAAAAATCTAACCCAAACATAATTTTGTTGACTAATGAAGGGTGTATGCATAGCTGTCCAATATCTATCGGCTTAAGGGAGTTGATAGTTCGTGGGAGGGACGTAAGTAAAGGGCGGCTAAATTTAAATTTTTAGAAACGTATAATTTTTCCCAATGTTTGCCAATTTTGTTGATAATAATTGCTTTACTCTTTGCTAATTTGGGCAATTTTACTCAATGTTTTTGAAATTTTACCATGGGGAGATTTGGCTTACTGGGTGCGCCCAGCCGTCCAGGGATCTCCTCCCAATAGTGTAACGTCATACCAACACTAGCGATGCTAACTCTATCTCTGCCGAGTATATATTGTGGAAACTCGGCGGTCGAATTAGATTTTGAATATCCAACCGAAATTTATAAAACTTTATAAAGTTGGCATTGCTCGAAAGCACTTAAATAAAACTAAACTGTATATTAAACTGGAGGGGCAGCAATATCAAACTGGAAGGGGGCCAACAATAACAAACTGGAGACGGCACCATTATCAAACTGGAGAGGGCACCAATATAAATTTGGAAGGGGCACCAATATCAATCTGAAGGGGGCACCAATAACAAACTGGTGGAGGAACTAATACCAAACGGGGGGCACCAATATCAAACTGCAGGAAGTCAATATCAGACTAGAGGGGGCCACCAATATTTCACTGCTCATGTATATATTCTCACTACAATTGCACAAAGATGCAGATATGGTTGATGCGTTTGCACGTTGCTGTAGATATGGTATCAACCATTGCACGCATGCTATAAATATAGAAGCTACCATTGCTGTGGCCGCATAGTAATAGTCAGCAATATTTCACTCGACATGTGGTAATAGAAGCCCGTTATTAGCATTTTGCGTGCAATTGAAAGAAGTTGTCTCTATTTTGCGTGAAATCGTTGCGCGACGTGTCTACGGTGTGCAGTTCGTGCACGCACTTATGTGTGAAAGACGCATTACTGTCGTTTATTTGATGCCAAAGGGCCACAATGAAAGTCTTATAATTTAGTGATTACTCATTAGTGGTTTATGCGCATCATTAATGATTTTGCAAACACAGTAATATCTGGCTTTTGGTCGCTTTCTGACGTTTCAGTAATTGTACATTTGCAATAGATACATTATTATTTTTGAACAGTGACATTGACTTTGCACTATTGTCTAATACTGTTTGGTCAGTAGTGTATTTTTACTAGCTTACGCTGCATTTTTTATTTCTGGGTATGCCTAGATATGATTCTTTTAATGATTATTAAACCTTGTAGCTAAAACGTATTACATTTTACTAACATGCTGAGGTAAAATTGTGATACCTTCAAAAACCGGTGTAGACGTTTTAGAGATATTGTTGGGAGTGATGCTTAGACCACACGATAATCTCAAAGGTTAAAGTTGCCCAAAGCCGATATATGATTTTTAGTGACCCAAAATTTTGCGGATTTGATGTTTGACCCTTTGCAAATAACAGCCTCGTAATGTTGTAATAAGTTGCTACAGTCGCGGGCAGAATTAATTGCACAAAAAAGCGCACGCGCACATGCACGCAAATGCGTTCAAACTTTTTTTACGCTTGTGCGTTTAAACACATGAGCATGTGTGGTTTTACGTGCGTGTGCATGCGGAGTTAATTCTGTCCGTGATTGTAGCTGCTCGAAAAGTATGCCGAAATTATGTTATAAAAATTTCATTATTCCAGCTTGGGTCTAAACTGCAATTCTTTCTGCGTGTGCATAATTGACTTGCCATTAACAATTCAGTATGATTTGTATTACACTAAACATGTTGCATAACAGTAAGAACATGGATCCAGAGTTATCTTTTATTTCGTATTTGTTGCAATAGTTGCTGGCTTTTCAATTCACTGAAAAATTTTCCAGGGGCATGCGCCACTGTCTGGCTCGATACCAGGGAATGTCGGAGTTTCCACAGGGCGTTAAATCGGTGCACCAATGGTTGAACCGGGGTCAGCAAAATCTAAATATCTTCCTTAATTAATTGAGTTTTGTTTTAATAAGAAACGTTAAAATGGTTAAGAAATGGCCTCAGGAACACTGCCTTTCTGTATTAAGGCAAAAGCAACGTTGTTGTACCTAATTTAAAGGAGTTTTGACTTCTAAATTGGAATTATGAAAATAAATTTGATTGAACTTTTTGGGTCATTTTGCGGGAACATAAACTTTTAAAGTGACGTTTAAGCAGTTATAATCCAAAATTTTGCCCGAGGGAGATAGGACCAGAAACATAGTGCTGCGCTAGCGAAACCGTAAAAATCCAGACGCACCCACTGATGTGGGTAAGTTATAAATATATGTATTGTCGTACCAGTGCGTTTTTAGTATATTACTGATATAGAAACGGTAGCCGGTAGATTGCGCTTTACAGTCATTTCCACAGTTGAAAATCCATTGCTATAATAGGTTAACATTTGAAGTATCATTTTAGATGCAGCTACGTGCATTCATTCCAGTACTGATAAAGCTTAGTACTGATCGACAAAGTGTGCGCTGGGGAAATGCGATATTTCGTCCGCTTTGGTGGCCAGCTGACATTGTTCCATGGAAGAACATAAAACGAGATGAGAGGGACGATAAACAAAAGTCTTTGGTAAGGTTGTTGCGTAGGTATTACTCATTTGGCAAACGGTACAATGCAAGTGTTTAAAATAGCCATCATTTGCTTTTATGCTAATTCATAACAACGATCAATCTTTGACTTGCTGCGCAATCTTGTTTTGCTGAATAGGTGCCTGATCAGGAAGCATTTTTGCTGAATATCTCGTCTGGGTCCCGCAGAGAGGGGTGCAAATTCGGGATGTTCGGGTACGGATTCTGCACCAACATATGGGTCGCACGTTACCATATACTATATACTTAATTCAAGGCAGCCATTCACCTCGTCGGGAACGCCATATGATTTTCTGAGCAATCATTTGACCATATATTAGCGCTGCATATATTGTTTTTGTGTTTGACATCAAAAATATTAATTTTCGATCTTCCATTATCGAACTGCGTTGTTCGTACTCAATAAAAGTATCAGGGTTATGGATCCCAGTTGGCGTAATAGTGTTCGTTGCTCCTCTATTGTTAATTCCCAATGCCTCATATGCATTATGGAGTATCCGGAATTGTGATTCCGGAGAAAGTCGTGTTCCGGTTGTGGCTTTCGAAAACGCATAGTCATACCGAAGACTGGAATTCCGGAAAAAATTTTCCATATTTTACTGTAGTTGGGATCTAAGCACACTTTTTACATGTATGTGTAGCAACCAATTTTCTTTCACATCCAGACTAAATGTAATATCGACGTGACGCTGCTGCACTGCGCACTTCCCAGACGCAATGCCCATACGACCCCGGCTATCGTGACTTCAAGGGCGGACCTGATGGGTTTCAATCACGCGAATGTCTTTTCCCACGCGAGTCAGGCCCAAGAAATGACGGAGCTTAGCAAGCCGCAGGAGCGCTTCACAGGATGTGTTCTGATCCTGCCGGACGGGTTGCGCACGTAGTCTACGAGGTACTACCTTTGAGGTCCCCAGGGAGGTCGGCTCCGTCACCTGCTCACAGGCCAAAGAGACCGTACCACTATTCCCTCTCCACGTCTAACCCGGGAAGTGTAAAATTCTTTCTAATTTTTTAAAAAATGGGTAATTTGTTTGGTTTTGTTTTAGCCAGTGACCCCCACTAGGGTCCGACAAATCCCTAGACGTTTAACGTCGGATCTGCGCGTATCTAATTTTCCTAGTTTGGGTGCTCAGCGTGAGTTTATAAATCTTTCTAATTTGTGAGTCGCACCAGTCGTACCTACACAACAACAATTATTAACGACTAAATTGTAATCGGCGAGTCACGCTCAGGTTTGCTTCTTCGATGCGCGTGTCAAACCTGAACGTGGGTCGTCGATTAGGGGTGACGGATTTCAAACCCCTTCAATTCCTATCGCTACTATGGGTCACCAAAACGCTTACACAATTCGGGTTTTCAGCGAGCCTTTATTGATGAGTTACACAAAACTTATGGGTACATTGACAGTTACATACTGTACGGGCAGATACAATAGCGATATGTCACATTTATGGCACGCTAATACGTAATAAGCAGAGCTTCGGTTGGGGAGGGTCGCGGAGTCATCGCCTTTTTCACGGAACACTCACAGCTGGGTCAAAATCACGGCATATACTGTGAAGCCTTATCTTATGACAGCTGCGCTTACCTTACTCATGAAAAGACAGTAATGGGTGAAGTGAAGATTAGTACTAATGGGGCTAAGGCTAGTTATCGACATAATAAAGGCGCCATCGGAATAACTGTTTGCTTAGAACTATGCTTGATAACAAGAGGGGAACTCCGATACTTCAATAGGTTCAGGTAAGCGAAAGGCGGAAACGAGGCGGGACATTCGGAGTTGAGCGTGCATCGGGATGTTTGCGAGACTACATCTTGCTCATTAGAATCACAAAACTATGGTACATATTGATCGGTTACTTATTTTCGCAGTTAGTAGCGATGCGGTTAACTTATGACAACATAACACAATAATGGATACAACAATGCTTAAGGATACCATGACAAGAGTATGCAATATTCCTCGGTACGACTCCTAAGTTCTGTGATGCAACAGTGGTGCGGTACAACATTTTCTTGCCTACTCGCATACATACATACATTTTAAAATGACCCTATAAAATTTGTAGCGAAACAGCTTAGTATGCCGGCTAATTTATGCACTCGTTCCCTTTCGAGTTATTTCCCAAACATGACGGCATTGGGTTCCTAATTACAACAGATCTTGGGTCTAGGTCACTACAAAAGACGAACATTTGAAATACACCAACGTGGGTTGCGACAACAGAAAAAGGAACGATTTGGGCGATGCGTTCCGAATAGCTTTCGGGTCCCGATAGACTAAGGTCGGGGTTAAATTTCGTGCTTTCCATAGTACTAACTGAGGTGCAGTTTACTATGCGGGCGATACCTATGATTTCAATCGAAACGCATAATATTAGAGGCGAGGCCACACATGCCATCGGCACTACTCTAATGCTACTAAGATCTATCTTGATTTGACAAAAGACGCTCAAAACGAACTCAACTTGGTACTAACATTAAACTGTTATTTCGAGCAACCTCTGCTCGACGAAGTGAGACGGTAAACGGAGGCCCCGGTTGTCAAGACAACCGTAGCCAATTTTCTTGCTTAATCCTACCGGATTTGTTTTCTTAAATTGCTCGGTCCGCAATTTTCGACCTAAGTTTTGGGGTACAATTCGATTGGGGCTGAGGCGGACCTTAAATCCCTAATAACTTTGTATTCGGCCAGCCTTTCTCTACTAAACTTTGTACGGTGGCTGGGCTTAACCTTATTTACCGATTGTCTAGGACCGGGTCAACGGTCCTCACAAAAATGGTCCGTCGGGCCGAGACCCGATAGACTCGAATTCGCATTTGGCGACTTCGACAATCTTAAGATCAAAAATGTTTTCACTGTTAATGCAACTTATCAACACTGGGAAAGATAATACTTTCCCTTGCCTAACTAAAATGTGTGGAAAAGCAAGACCAAAACAGACTTACGAAAATAGTCTGAATTATGAAATTTGAACTACAATCCGAGCGGCGGTTGTGCGGGTCGGATCGAAATTGCTCATAACTTTTGAACGGGCCACGGCTTTGCCGGGCTCAATAGCTTAAACGAAAGGCCTACTGGGCCTCTATATCTACAAGAAGAAGCGTTAGAATACCTGGAACAGACGTCCAGATATTAATGTGTAAAGTTCGGGTAAAAGCGGACATCTATCGGGCCATCGGGTTTATAATTCTAACATAGCAAAGTTGGATCTTGAGATTGCATTCGAAAGTAAACGTGCCTACGAAGAAACTGCGAGACTTTCACCAAGATTCCTGGAGAGAATCTTGAGATGTTTTAATTCTGAGCCTGTATTCACATTTTGACAGGGTCAGGCCACTTCCAGGCCATCGGGTTTATGATTCCTACCGGATAATGTTGGATTTCAGCGCGATGTCCAATAGCGGACATCCCTACGAAGAAACAGCGAAAGTTTCAGCGAAATTCCTGGAGAAATTCTTAAAATATTTTACTCTTAACCTTAATTTCACATTTTAGTGGGGTTGGGCCACTTCAAGGCCGTCGGGTTTCGGTTTCCGACTCGAGACCGACATGTTTTAGACTTCTATTCGTCACTAGACATTGCTACGAAGAAACTGCCAAAATTTGAGTAAGGTTCCTGGAGTAGATCCTAAACTAATGAAATTTTCATATTTTGCTGGGAACACGCTCCTTATGTGCCCGATGTAGTATTTAAACGTTTTGAATGCTAAATCGACAGCTCAGATCCTCCTCGAGATCCGGGTAGAGTCTTAACCAGATTGCTGTGAAAACCCTCGAGGTGCGTCAAATTTCCTACCGGGACGAGCTGTGTAGCTTGCAGGGCGGTATCTCAACATGCTTATTCGCGGCTAAGAACAACTTTTCACATATGGATGAGGTCTGCATCGATACTGTATTATCGTCGAGACTTTGGTTGAGCTCCCAGAGCAAATCAACCCAGAAACACTGATAGATTCATGTCAACAAAGTGTCGAAAACAAACGGACGACTCCGCGTCCAAAAACTGCAAAACGCATAAACCTTGCAAATAAACTTTAATGATGACTGGGTGAAACTTGTGCGTAACCATGGATGATGCGGAGTCCTAATGATAGTTTGCAATCAGAAACGTTTTATTTAACCTCGGTCGGCTCAAACTAAAGTTTCCGGTCTCGTCTCGACTCAGGGAATCATGTAAAATTATTCGGCGCGAGTGTCGCGCTTATTTGTGTCCTAACTCTGTGACCGAGGGAGGTCCAGTATGACTTCGGGTGTCTAGTTCAATCATTCGAGCAACTAGCGGAGACTACAGGTCGGCTGGACGAGCTAGGGCGGCCAGGCTACCATGTAAAATTCAAGCATGGACAGGGAGTCCATAAAGATTTGGACGTTGTCTTGACACAACATACGTTTTCCTATGCTCTACCTACTTATACAGGCTCACTGACTCTACCTAGCTTCAATAGCACTGGGTTCCAGGGACGATCCTCCCTGTCCACACTTACAAAAATCGATCCATCACTTCAACGCCCGTCGCCCATCCACACGCACGCACGACCAGCCACGAAAAACGAAATCCATAGTAAACTCCGAAAGATAAAAACATACTGCAGAAGTCAAGCGCCAGAGCCGGTCTGCAAAACGACCGAACTCTGCGCTGCCGAAGTCACACTGAACGCTGACTTGTTTATGCGAGTCTGCTTTTATACCGGATTTCAAATTTTTGAAATTTTAAATTTGGGAGGTCGTTGAAGTGCTTATTCAGCACTTTTGTTCGATTTTGTGATCCAATGTGACCGAATTAAACAAACTTTCTTATCGGCCACATTCCGATCATTCTTGTAGAAATTTTGGGCCGAATTTAATACGAAATTTTATATAAGCGAAGTGATTTACGACTTTGTTATTATTAAATTTATATGAAACTCCTAAACTTAATATTAACCTTCTAGAAACTTCTAACAACTTCTAAACTTTAAACAAAACTGCTATCGACTGTATGTACTCCAGTCTCTGGGTCCCTGTAAGCTTTTAACATTTAGTTCATCTCCAAGTCGGCTGATAAGAGCCACATCCTCATAACTTCATATAAATGATACGTCAACTTTATATAAAATAACTATGAAACAACAACCAAGCCACAAGTTAATATAAATTCTATTTCTGACTACCGGCTTTACTCAGCAGCGTTGTAGTATCGCTTTTATATGAGCTTCCAAAGTTTATATTTAGTTGCCATTAACTTCACTGATAAGAGGACCCAGTCCTACTAAAGCTGCATATAAACTTTATATAAAGTTTATATAAAGGCAATGGTTCAAGTGTGTTGTTTACTCAGCTAGTACAAAAGCATCTGATAAAGTGTGTCGCACTGAAACATCCACAAATAAATTCCTCTACTAACTTAATACTAACCTGGCTGCTGATTAAAGAAAGTATTAGTTTTATATTAAGAAGGAGTACTCAGCAGAGACGTGGATTATGTAAACAAAAGAAAGTGTTTGGGCGAAGGGCTAAAGAAAGAGGGTGGGGTACCCAGGGTAATGGCCAGCGTGCCAAATAAGCCTCGGATCCGGACTCAGCCAGTCCGTCCGAGCATTTTAATATGTAACAGGACCGTCTTCGGTCTACAGGGGGGAAAGTAGACTCGTGGGGGAGGGTCCATGCCAAAATTTCCAAAAGTCGGGGCGTTTAAACGGTTCTCCTGGGTTCGGGGGACACTTTTCTGGGGTGTTTTATACCTTTTTGAATTCGTCTCGACACGGGGAATCCAATGAGGGGTGACACGCCTGTCGGGGCGTTAGTTTGAAATCTTCGTACGGGGTACCCAAAAGTGGGCGCAGCTAGACCCGTCCGGGCTCAAATGAAAGCCTCGGGTCTGGGGATTCTAACGATACCACTCATACGGTTTTCTGTCCATAATTCGTCGAATTATTTAATTAAATGCATTTTACCAGCTTACTTATATACTAATTTGTCCCTAATTCCGTGGATCCGGGTCGGATCTCCACGAAACCGGTCTCATTTGAAAGGCCGTAAAATTTGCTATAATAAATGTTAAGTACAAAATTTTGGAATTCCCAACGGTTCCGGAGATATGGACCGGAGCCGATATTTTCGACACCAAATTTCATAAATTTTCACAAATTTTACTTTTGTTGCTTATCTCAACCAGCGAAATTGAACGCTGGTAGAGAATATTTCTTAAAGTTATACAACTTACCAGTGTGGCGAGCACTGGTAAACTTGATAATTTCGGTTTGGTCTTATAATTTTCAGATAATTTTCGCAGTTGCTGTTCGCCTTTCGAGCGAACAGCCACATTTTTGTGGTCCTCATTCGTGAGGACGGTCGTGACGGGTGTCCGTCACGGCCAGTTATTTCCTATGAAAACTTGTAACCAATTTCGAGGTCCTACCGCTCGGGGTAGGGCAATTCCTACGTAGATGCTCAGTCTGGGTTCGGCGAGGGAGTCGTACCGTCCTTAAATTCCCTGCAAATAGAGCATGGCAAGGGTTCACCATGCTCACGTTCCGTACCTATAAAACATCAGTTTAGGTGCGTGAAAATTCCCTATAATCCCTGCTAAAAACACGTTAAATACTTTACACTCCTCTGATCATACTTCCAGCCTAAAATTCACCAAAAATAACGACAAAGTACGGCAAACGGTATACATAAATTCCTGGCCAAACAAAGGCGCTTTTATGGCCTGACCAGTCGAATAACATAGTACAATCATGGTACAAAATAAGCATTATACGGTATACAATGACAATATGGCCGCCTACTATACAACGAACGGCATAAATACGGTACAACATCTAGACATATGCATATCCGGTTAACGATTCATCCCAATCAGTCTAATAGCATATGTACCTGAAAATGCATGTGAGCAATAATAACGGTTTCAATGATACACGGCTATGTAATACGAGCATGGTAACATATCGAAAATGTGCCTTTATGGCCATCAAACGAATAACAATAACGATGATAACGATACGTAATTCAAATATATATATATATATATACGATGATGCCTTTATGGCCAATGATACGACATAAGAATCATGATATTGTCACTAGGTACATATATCGAGGCGTGCCATCGGGGCACTACAACAGATGGATACAAAGATCTGTATATACGGTTATGATTTCTCGACAAATATCCATCCCTAAAATAACCATAACGATACCCATTGCGATCAAAACATCGTCGGCGGTGCAGGCCGAAATACGGAAAATACGAGTCGGTTACATAGCGGGACTCTTTGGATCTGATTATTCCATTCGCTTATATATATATATATATAGATGGTATGATAGAATTTGTTCCAATCACATACGTATATACTCTGATTTTGATTCTGTTCCACTTTTCTACGTATATATCCGGTGATTTCCGATCGATCGTAATTATGTGCTTACATAACCTTATTGCTCTTGCGAGTTATTTCAATTACTAATTTACGTATATACTGCGGTTCAGGATTTGTGCCAGTTAGGCGATCTTCTATGAGGTGACAACAGGGTTTTATGGTCGACGGGTATATATGGAGAAGCTCAATTTACATATTTGTTTGCGTTCAGAGGAGGTTAATTGGTTCTGCTTACATAAATGTACGTATTATAGGGCGAAGGTGGGTTCCGTACCCTTTTGGGCTATTCCTGTCGGGTGTTCAGGTTGGGGAGAAACTGGTGACTGAATTCGGAAAAGTTAACCACTATACACGTGGTCATGATTATTGGGGAACTCGATTAAATGTTGACCATTACGCTATGGTCGGGATTTTTTTAGTACACGGAAAAATGTTGTCCATTACACTATGGACGGGATTTTTGGTACTCGAAAAAATGTTGTCCATTACACTATGGACATAATTATTGGTGGTCGAAAAATGTTGACCATGGCACTGTGGTCAGATTTATTTTTGTTCGAAAAAATGTTAACCATTGGGTGTGGTCAGATTTATTTTAAATGTTGACCATTATCGTGTGGTCAGGATTTTCGTAAAAGTTGACCATTGCTATGTGGTCAAGATTATGGGTTTTCGATAAAAGTTGGCCATTAGGCTGTGGTCAGGATTATCCACCTCGTAACGATCCGTAAGGATCTGTTACATCTCTTAATTTTTAAAGGGAAAATTATTTGACTTTTTACTTGTGGTGGGAAGATTAAGTACATGTTTTAAGGGTGATTTTGTCGGGGATTTTGGGTTTTATTTGGGTGTTTTACTTGGTTTCGACGGGGTTTCTGCCTTTGGTTTACCTAGTTTGTCGGACGTAGGGGTTTCACTACCCCTTTTCTTTGGTGAAATCGGGCTCACTGGAGTCATAAGCCCTACAAAAACGAGCACCAATTGCCCAGTCCGCTAGTCGCTAAAGGCGACATATGTACAATTGCTAATAAATAATAATAAGTTAGCAAAAATATTGTACAATCCAAAAATTATTTCGCTTAGGGCTTTATATATCGGGGTTTTCAACCAGCGGTTTACGGGGTTTCATCTAATGTCCGCTGGCTATATTAAAATAGTCATTTATTATAAAGTATTAAATTTACGGGCGTTCGAATTTCGTATTGCCTTGGTCCACTTTTATATGTGGATTCTTATGGGAGTTCCTTGGCATATTTTACTAAAATTTTGTGAAAGTTCCTTGGGTTTCCTATAAGATTTCCGGCGAAATCCTAACGGTCTTTATGACCTTCTCTTAATTTTTAAAGGGAAATTATTTGACCTAATACGTGGGGTTGGAATCTTATTCTGGGGTATTTCTAGGTGTGTTCTAAACAGGATCGATGCAAGTCGACCCTTCAAAAAGTGGAATGAGCAAGGTTTTACACTGCCGTGTCTTCCTACTGCCATATTCATACAACCATGATATAAAACAATCATCACAGTCAAAATATTACGACAATTATCACTATGACTTGTCCTATATCTTCGAGGAGGTGGTTGAAACTCAGCTTATTAAGTTTACCAATGTTGGTGATAAGTACTTTTGCTATACTTTTAAAGTATCCATAAGCTCTAGTATAAATTTTGCGAGTTTTAACAATCTTGTTATACTTTTATGGGTGTTTTCGCGGTTTTCCTCGGGACGATGAGGGTTATTGGGAACCAAAATTGAGGTTCCTTTCGTACGATGGGTTAAGGACCCTTTCGACAGGGGCTAAAGTTGTGGTTTTAGAGAGGACTACGTCCCCATTTGGACGGCTCTTTCCTTGTAATTTCTTGGCGTTTCT
>JASANE010028995.1:0-10888 GCA_030248225.1 Trileptium ribeirensis | reverse complement strand
AACAAGCAAAAACTTTCTTTATAAAATTTTCAACATTTTCATATTTCTAGGGAATTTTTTAAACTTTAGCTCATAACTCGAAAACGGCAGCTCTGACAATAAAAATTCATAACAGCTACGTTGTAAGAACTGGGAGACTGAAAAATGCGAAAATAGATAAATGACCGAATAATATGTATACAATATACAATAGCAATGCACAAATGAAGCCCTATACAGAACTAAGTGAAAGCCTACATATTGACACAATCATAGTGTTTTAACCGCTCAGGGCAAACATATCGGGAGTTTTTAGGGGTACCTCAACCCCCAGTTTCTGGGTGGGATAGAGGGGAGCTGGGGGTCTATGCTTGACGACCCCTGCAAAACTCGGGGGAGAGATCAGGCCGAACACGCCCGCGGCATGAAACAAGGGTTCACATGTGAGTGCAGAGAATTATCACACTATTGTCTAATGCACAACTCTTGGTTATATAAATAGAGACATGTCACTTAATTAGCAAAAAGCAGAGATTCCTGTTTTAGACGTAAATTTTCTTTGTTGGAACAAAACTTGAAACGCACTTAATATAATACACTACCTCGACTTTGGATGGATCGATCCTGCTTCCCTGAATTGCTCGGCCGCGATCCATATGCGTCACGAAACATGTTCGCACTAGAAAGCGTGATCACAGAATAAAATTCATATTAGAAAACAAAACAAAACACGAAATGATATTACAAGACCTCCTCTTCAGCCGTTCGCTGATAAGGTTTATCGCTATTCAAGGGCAATGGTGCCAATCCGCTGTTAAAGTTGGGGGAGGGCAAAACAATTTTGGGGGCCAACAGACATTTTGATACGCAAGTAGAATAGATGGTTTTTCTTGGAAATATTGGGGGTGCCGGTCACCCTGTCATGAACTTACGTTAATGAACATTGAAATCTTGTCTGGTAACCGCGCGTCCGCTGTTTCTTGTTTGTTTCAGCGACGACTCAGCACGACAACGGGCGACATCTGAAGACAGGGTTTTGCTTCGGCTGACTCTCTTCCGATATACGTCGTTCGGTGATATCTTTAGGCTTTATTATATGCATCGTATATGTAAAATATCTGTAATGCTCAATGATGGGTTGTCTACCGACTAATTCATGGATCATCATCATCAACAATATTACATCCTAATCAACTGTGAGAGTGACGCTAACATTCGATAACTCCAAATCAGTGGCAACCAGTAGTGTGTAACGTCTACAACGGCATACTGCGGCAGCTATTTCAACACGTCTCAACATCTGGCAATCAAACATTCCCATTACGACCACTAAGGTGTGTCAACGACCAACGGTGTTTCATCGGAGTTCCGTTTCGTGCGAGGACATCACTGCTTAGCCGATAAGAACTGTTTTTCTATTTGACAGAAACTGTGCCGCAACCAGCAGGATAAACAAACAGCAGTGATAGAATGCCAAATCCTTCACGCTCCGGTGTCATTCGCAAAGCAATTGCTCCGATCCGAGCTCGTGCCTGTAGTCACATTGGCAGTGGTAATGCTCACTATGTTAACATTTCAATTCCGACCGATCGGGTTGAATGTTAGACATTTGCCGATGACATCAGCGAGTTGGTTGCCAAGCTGCGATCAACAATATCTACTTTATGTGACAAGGACGAGCAATGGCAGAAACTCATTCTGGATCTTCCAGAAGGTGAGGTGGCAGCTGAGGAGCTTCTTTACGATGAAGCTGCACTGAAACCTGTTGTTGGTTATTTAGCGGTCATTGAGAGTGCAGAAGATTTAGTCTGTCAGGTTCAGCGTCGCCTAAAGGAAGCCAATCAGCAACTTTCATCAGCAACACTAGCCGCCACTACCATGTCGGTAACTTCCTGGAATGGGATAACTTTTGGAACATTTTCTCGTCAAACGTTCACAATCACATCAGTGCTTCGGAGAAGTTTGCGTATCTTCGCGGCCAGCTGCACAGGGCAGCCTTGCAATCTATCGATGGAATTCTGGTAAACGATGCTTAATTATGATGTTGCGGTTACGATTCTTCGCGAACGCTTTGAACGGTCCCCAGATCAGCTGGTGGAGACACTATACAGCCAACTGAAACGAATGGCGACCACTTCAACTGGTTTGTTAGATTGGATGACCACCTACGACAGATGTGAGAAGATATTCAGGCAACTGAAAAACGCCTTGAAGAAATCCTTGAACGGAAATCCTTGAGGACCTGAACCCATTCGATGGTGGCTCGTCACAGCCCAACAAGGCAGAATTGGACAGTATCAAACAGCGACAGTCTCAAGTCTGCTTAGATTCAAATAAGTCTGCAACGTACACTCAGCCAACAACTGCCTTCACTGCCGCCAGTCAAACTCAACGACCCCGCAACGTCAAGTCGAAACCTCCGAATCCTTGTTATTTGTGCCATGGGCCTCTAAATTTTAAAATTAATGGTCTTCCAAAACAATTTCCAACTTCAAACAGATAAACAAGAAAGTGACTATTACCATGTTTGCATTAAGTTTCTTTTAACCCAATACTACTGCTACTCTTTTAATAGTTGCACCATTATAAGTAAAACTGGAGTTGTGTTTACATACAGTCACCCTCAGAAATATACGTAAATAATTAAAAATTATTTTTCTTGAATCTTTCACGAATAGCATTCGAACAGCTGTTAATTTTTGGCGAAAATTTCTGAGCATGACTAGTAGCACAACCGGAATAAAACTCGTAGTGCTTATTCAAAATGAAAACATAATATTTTATTCATAACTATTCAACAGCTATATATAAACTACGAGAATATCGTGGCGCTATGTAGGGTAGCACAGGTGTCAATAGGGTGCTGGTGGTTGCCCGCCCCTAAAAGTTGGATCCCCTCAAATCAAATTACACTCCCAGAAGGCTTAGCACCATCTCTAGGAGCGCCGAAATTTTTAGCAAAAAGCGTAAAAACAGCAAAACTAGGAAAAATTGTGGTAGAATTGGAAAAAATAGGAACATTAACATAAATTTTGCGCTAATTAGCAAAAATTCGAGAAAATCTCAACAAAATTGGAAAAAATTTTGAGTTCCTAACATTTTCAAAAATTCACCCGCACCGTAGCCTAAACTCGCCCCACCACGAGGCTTCCCACCCAGCACCATCTACCCCGGACCTTCGACATCTAGGCCTTATAAACAGCTTAGCACAAAACGTTATTCCAAGTGGCTTACATTTAATCAATAAGTACGGAAAGTAATCCTTAACACCTGAGCAGAGAGTAACAGTGATGTTCTAGCTTTGGTGACACTCTTAACCACTTAAGTTCTATATGATACTATTTGGGCTACAACCTGTGGCAGCAATCATAATAGTGTTAAAACTAAGGATGGGTGCCAACTGTATCAAATTGTCTAAAAATATACAATGTGTGCAGATATGGCGGCTTAGTTGTGTGTCCACAATAAACTAGTACGCATCTTCCGAGCGATAATGGATCGATAGAGCAGTGCTATAATACGGTATGATCAGTGAGCGAGTAACAGTAATCTCTAGCTGGCACTGTACTGCCCTAATCCCCCGAATACCCTCATGATTACATATAGTGCATTATTTCATATCGGGGATTTTTATGAAAAAAACGGGGAGAGGGCTGACCCTTGATTATACCAACTAAACAAAATTCTGGCGTCATATTCTGAGTGACAATATAATGGAATCAGCTCATTGAGTTCTACAGCTCTGTTGCTTTTAGGGACGACTCCATCGCTGTGGATAGAAAATGGTTCGTTGGCTCTTTGCCGGATATATTATATTTTTCACATTGCGCTTTGTGCTTTAAAGCGAGTGTCTGTTAGGATATCGAGCAGTCTTGATGCGATGGCTTTTATATAAACGCCAGCACAACTATAAGTTTTCATGAATTTCATTGGTTTTATGGTGGACCAGCTCCATTTCTAGAATAGCCTTTCTTCAATAGTTTGGCGTTTGTTGCCGTAAAAATTGAACTATATATAGGTTTTTCGGTATGCCTTTCCGCAAGACCAAAATTTTACGTGCTGGGCTTTGAGCTGCGGACTCCAGCTCCAACCTGGGGGAACCAAAATACCTGGAAGAATTTCGCCCAGGCAAGCCCAGCCCTAGGTCAACTGGAATTTTATAAATGTAATTTTTCTTATGTGTTTTTCACGCCTTTACAAGAGTTATTTCATTGTTTTTGCAAGCACATTTATTAATTTCCAACCAAAGATACGTATTTCTGATGACCGATCTTCATTTTACTTATGGTTTTGTCTTGAGTACTCGAAAATATAAGCAGTAATATTAAGTTTTGTTATAACTGTTTTTGTCGGGAGGATCATTTTTGGTGCTACTTGAAAACAGCTGGAGATGCTACGGTGGTGACCGAAATTTACCTGGGTGACATTTTGTTATATCTGCGTATCACAGATAATTATTATTATTCACAGTGTCATCATTCCCACTTAAGCCGCTTGGTTTACATGTTTTAATTACATATACTAACTAGTAACTCGCACGCGAGGGTGAAACGGAGATAGCATGGTTAATCAAGTAGTAATTTGGTGAAATCACCTTGTGACAGGTTTTATGTCAGATGACATACTACACTAAAACCTCTGTAGCCGTGAACCCATTGAAAACCCTAAAACCTCGTTAACCCTAAACACATCGATAACAACAGAAAACACACGAACTATTCGTGCTAGTCTCCAGATAACCGAGCCATTGTATGCAGCATACCGAAAATCCTTGTAGAACATTTTTCATACTCTTTACGCAATGCATAACCAAGATACTGCCAAACTATAATACTGGCAATCGGTTCACTGACCCTAAACTTAATGAAAATATCTGAAAAGTATTGAATATTTGTGTTGGACTCAAGATAACTAAACCATCGTGTAGCAAAAACTTATAATAGGCTACTCTTGATCAATAAATAACCAAACAACAAAAACTTGATCAATAAATAACCAAACAACGAAAACTCACTACATTTTAGAAACAGGTTCGTTGACTGTAGAACCTTGAAACTCTATGAAAATGTATAATATAGTCAAGCTGGACTCTCGATAGCTAAACCATCGTAATTAGCGTGCTTGATAACCTAATAGACATCGGGTCCACGGCGGTCTACAGAGTGGTCCCACAAAAAGTCATGGTCAGCAAAGTTGTAGATCTCGATGAGCTGATTCTGTATGGTGGCTCGATTTTTTGATAGAATCGCATTGGCTACGAAAGACTGGTACCCATGTGGCCAAATTTGGCAAAAAAGAGCTAAAAACCCATTTTTTCCAATTTTGATCTCAAAGTTGGGGTCGGAGCTGCTCGAGTTCAACTAAAGGGCACATCCTCATCACTTTTGCTACCGAACAAACAATTTTGTCGAAATCCATCTATCCGAGGATGGGTAATGAATGACAGAAAGAGACAAAAGAAACTTTCACGATTTTCCCACTAGCACCCTCTTAGCAAATTCCGCTCGCTTTTTTGGGTACAATTTTTATTTCAATTAAGACTGTGTACAATATTTAGTCTCGGATCTTGTCGTGTAATAGCCCTGCAAAACCGGCGACCCACCAGCGATGCGAGACTTGTGGTATATTTCAATATAGGTATTTATTAGGATTGCCAAATATAGGTATTTAATATCGTTGATAGAAAATGTGGCGTTATACAATATAAATGCATTAGAGTTAGCACTATTTCTCCACATCGAATAACATGAAATACATACAAATATCAATCTACAATTTAGCATTCGCACTACAAAGCGCCTAACCCACCGCACGCAAACTCTGCGGAATCTCACCCAAGTCGATTGAATTGAACCGAGATTCATACACTGCGTATCAACTGTTTACAACTAAATCGAATAAACGTTATTTTTCAAACAGTTAGGATGGGCGATAAAACAGCACACAGGCAAAATACAAAATCTTTATTCGCATGCAACAGACGGCTAATGGTTTGTAAAAATACACTTTTCTGCTGGATAACGCATTCCAATTGTAGAACGTCTGATACTCGAATGATTATCCGCTAGCAAATAATTAAAAATAGGAGCTCTGAGGCTAACACGACGAAAGCGAAACAGTTACTTACCTTTAATATCCTCTACAATAGCTTCGGTCATGATCTCTGAAATATACGAAGCTCCAATTTGATATTTAATAATAGACAGCAACTACATTAAGATCTATGCACGATGATGGTACAAAGGACTATTACAATTGATTCTGTATAATATAGATTTTAATGTACCACTCATTTTGTTAGAATCAAACCCATCGAAATAAATACAGGCAAGATCAGGTCAAGCTAATTTGAATCGAATTTTATAGAATTATAATCTAAAAGAACTTATTCGACATTTCAGCAGTACAATAACTTTAAACTTTGGCAGAATTAATTCTACTAAAACACAACAAATTCTACTCAATTTTATTTCAGGTGACATCCTTTCCAGTAGAACTGATTCTGTCTAGAATCAATGCAACAACAGAATTCTTATTTTTACCATCTCGTGCACGTATTTTACAGTAGATCATGCAATACTATGAATACAAAGGAAAAATATTGCTTAGTTCACTTCAAGCATTGGAAAGCGACAAATTTATCAACGTTTAAAACCAAAATTATACAACTGACGTACGGCCACTTCAATTTACAGGTGCTGCGCAATGCCATGGAACCACATGGCATCTGTCATTTCGTCGTGCATCTAAATTTGAGAAATGAACATATTCAAATATTAAAGTAACATCACTTATCGACCGAGCAACTTCACACGCTCAGATTATCTAACGATATAATCAATATGCAGTGGAAATAAAATATAAAATTCGATCGAAATCTGGCATAAAAGACATTTTCACCGATTTAGTTGCATGTAACAACACATTCCGATATTACCTGCATTTGTTTGTGACCAATACAATTATAGACTAATCAAACCATTAGAATTACTACCTGGACATTCGGATACTGCCATCTCACCGACAGGAGTAGAAACTTTGCAAGACGACAATAAATTGCGGAGATGTCTGAAAAATAAATCC
This sequence comes from Trileptium ribeirensis, assembly GCA_030248225.1. Classification (NCBI taxonomy): domain Eukaryota; kingdom Metazoa; phylum Nematoda; class Enoplea; order Enoplida; family Thoracostomopsidae; genus Trileptium; species Trileptium ribeirensis. The sequence goes on along the minus strand of JASANE010028995.1, from coordinate 3,826 downwards.
AACGTTAGTGAAATTAGCACACGAGCGACAATATGTTCAAATGCAATACATAGTCTTCCAATAACTTCAGTGGTCATGTATTAGCAGCAGAAATATCCAACAACCTAATCCCAGGTAACCACTTCACTCATGAGCAGTCAGTTAAAGGAGCGTTGTTTGATTTCTTACTTTTGATGATGTTAATTTTGGAATTGTCAATTTGTGGATTTTTACTGTGACACCCATAACTCAAATTTGCAACGCCGATCGCCTTGTGCGAAAGATTGAACGAAACTCGAACGAACTGCTGGCATATCCATTAGGCGCGAAAAAGAATTTCAGCTATTTCCGGATATAAACGGTGGTCGATAAAACTCGGTTCTGGTCAAAAGGTGCACAGCAAGTATATTTTTCGCTGTATCTCAACAACTGGCACAGATATTTCAGCCATATAAGTTTCGTAATGTAGCAGCTAAAATGGTACCCATGTTAAAGATCCATTCCGAAGAAAGTAGATCTTTCCCACAGTCGTAATGACAATATTAAATTGGCTCCGACTACAACATTCGTTCAAGATGCCAAAACTAGCTAGAATCCGTCATCGATTTCTTAAGAGTATAAAAAAGGACCCGCTGGATCACTGTAAAGTTTGATTGTTTTTCCTGTACTGGACCGAATCTGTACTGTCGTGGCTTTATCGTTGAACATTCATTTTGTCTGTATATGAACCAGAATTTTTTCGTCATCTGATAAGTACTATACATGAATCGAATGTCATGCTCCCATTATCACGTTATCCTTTATTTATACTAATTGGAATTTGATTGTATCGCCTATAGTGCACTCTCCTTAAGTGGGACTCATGAATGTTGTCGTATATAATTATATCGTTACTTTTGAACCGATCCAAAATATTATCATGCCTGATTGACTCGGACTTAATTCCATGCATTGTATCGTTCGTAAACTTGGTGACTCGCACGATTTTCATGGGTTTTGTCATAGTAGGCGCGTTAAGGTCTAAGTTAAACTGGTTATATGTGTTGAAGATGCCCGTACATGTATATGTGCTTCAAGATCGTGTTTTTGAGCGAAGCGTTTTTATTTTCTGTCTGTGACCAAAAAAGTCGATGTTCGTCCGTTCGTTAGTTCGTTCGGTCCGACGGATCTCAAGGACCACTGAGCCGATTTAAAAAAAAAACTTTTTTTGTTTGAAAGCCTATCATGTCAGAGTGTGCACCTGATATTTGGGATTAAAAAATTTTGAGTCGTTAATTAGTAATTAGCTAATTAGTTAAGCTTATGCAGATAAAATAGAGAATTTTGCAATATTTGTGTTATTTATTGATAGAATCGTTTCGATCAAACCATTATTGGGTTTTTTGCGTCGAAGAATTCAAATATAATATTTTTACCAATGATAAAGCACTATGCAATGTAGTTATTTGAAGAACATAAAATTGAGTACATTCGCAATGCCACAGCCCAAGCTCCGCTCACAAATGTAGTTCCACTACCGACTAGTTATTTTCTGTCTGTGACCAAAAAAGTCGATGTCCGTCCATTCGTTCGTTCGGTTCGACGGATCTCAAGAACCAGTGAACCGATTTTCAAAAACTTTTTTTGTTTGAAAGCCTATCATGTCAGAGTGTGCACTTGATATTTGGGATTAAAAAAATTTGAGTGATTAATTAGTAATTAGCTAATTAGTTAAGCTTATGCAGCTAAAATAGAGAATTTTGCAATATTTGTGTTATTTATTGAAATAGAATCGTTTCGATCAAACCATTATAGGGTTTTTGGAAGGAAGAATTCAAATATAATATTTTTACCAATGATAAAGCCCTATGCAATGTAGTTACAAGAACATAAAATTGAGTACATTCGCAATGCCACAGCCCAAGCTCCGCTCACAAATGTAGTTCCACTACCGACTAGTATTATTATTGTTAACTGCTGCTGTTAAAAGGTTGCAAATTAAGCGGATATTTTGCGCGTACTGGGTCTGGTATGGTATCTATCTGGCCTGTCCACAGTGGGGCAAGTGGGAGGGTGGGGGGCTGGGGCCCCACTTTCCAAATCCCCATGTTCGTGAGATTTTTCCCACGTCCGTCCCCCCACTCGGCCGAAACCCCCATGTTCAACTAATTCCAAAAAATTTTTATGCCTGGAAATTTATGTTTTGTGTTTGCAAATGGTTTTTAAACATTAATTACCACTATTTAAAATGAAAATATATTCACTGTAGTAGAACTGTATAAAAATATGGAAATATTTAGTATTTTTAAGCAAAAATTATCCCCCAACTTTTAATTTTCCCCCGAGCATGAACATGTGGGAACCCCAAAGTCCGCCCCCCCATTTTTCGGAGGGCTATGGACAGGCCAGTCTATTGTTACTTTACCGTCGCCAGCCTACTTATTACAGTTGTTTTTATAACGGGGGTGCATGGTACGTTACTGGAAGCCAAAAGTATACAGGACATTTGATGAAAATTTAGTGGAAACTTTAATGGTCCTCAGCGGAAACTCCGCTCACTTCGCTCGTTCCGTTTCAACTAAATTGAAAATATCAAAATTTGGTTATATGGGGTGTAAAAATGAACATTCTTCGCTCAAAAAGTGTGCCAGACAAATAATGACATAAACAATATAATTCTAAATCAAAGAAATCAAAACGGTTATATAACCTAAACGCCATCACCCACCTTTAACGAGCAGAAATTCTCTCACACAAAATTTTGGATTGGTCAGTTCTGGTAATTAAACATTACCACATAGCCGAAGCTTGATGCGAGAGAATTCCACTGATTTTTGATTCGACCCCTTTAGGATATTAAATTGTCAGTTTTGCGAGATTTTAGCTAGAAAATAGATATTACAGCGAAAGTGTACCAGCAGACTCTATTACGCGCGTTAAACAAAAACATTTGAAAATGCAGCAATATATACAGTCGCCGATAAAAATAAATGCATAACGCGATTGAACGCAAACGACTGGTAGAACGTTCGTTCGCAACCAAAATTTGTCGTATTTTAGGACCAATTTCTTGGGGTCGTTTTTGCGTTGGTTTATTGTGCAGGGTCTTTTCACGCTACAAAGACCTTTTGGTCGGGGGGGGGTAAAACTGGATATTTTGGCCAGTAGCACATAAACGTGCAGGGAACTGGTAAAAATGTTATTTACTCTAGGAAGCGTCATTACTTATCTAGTTCAAACAAAAAAAAATTTCGGCTTCACGCACGCCGTAAGAGGCTGGACATCCACATAAATCCCAAATTGACAAAAATCGTAATGACTAATCTTACGACGTCTTTTTTCGGGTAGTGTCGTGGCTCCGTGTTCGAAGTTATGGCCAAATTCTTTTCTATGGAGGATTAGTCAGGTCTACACAACATTTTTAATTGCACGATTTTCAAATCTACTCCAATCATGGAGAGTGACAGCTGTCGATATGGCATGAACCCCAGTTTTACCCCCCCCCGACCAAATTGTTTTTTTGATCATTGCTCGTTACTTATGCATGGTACATAAACGTTGTTCATATATCATACCTGTCTCCTGTGTGCCTTTTGAAAAAATATTAACCCAGGTGCTTGCTGTTACTTACCCCAGCGCTAGGGTCAAAAGGTCGACTTTAGGACATTTGATTACCCCCCCCGTCCGTTGCTAGTTAGGGGTATGGTGGAGTCAGTAGAAGTCAATTAATTTGTCTGTTATGGTTCTTTCCAATCACGAAGCGAATGGTGAAACGACCTGAGCTCTATCTCGCGCCCGACCTGTTGATCTCAGGCTTTTACCCACCCCCGACCACCACCAAAATGTGGAAAAATCGAACATATGATGT
>JASANE010028992.1:0-20375 GCA_030248225.1 Trileptium ribeirensis | reverse complement strand
CTCTGCTGTTGCCCTTCGTACTGTTTGTCTCGTGATGTAGACTAGGGCCTCCCGAGGCTTCTGACGGCTCGGGGGGAGGGAGATGGTAGGCATGTATGGCATAGACTCAAAAGTTCTGTAGAAGATGCATTGGCTGTGTAATTTTAACCTTTCGTTCCTACTGGTGCCAAATAGACTCACCGCTTATCGTGTTGTGGGCCAAAGTAATTCTGAGGGGAGGAAATAAAATGCATGCCATGCCGTTCTCGATATTCTAAGACTAAGCCTTAATCTTAGCCTAAGCTAAGGTCCTTATATGAGACATACACTAAGCCTAAGCATAGTTGGGCCTGCTGTTTTCTTACTCACTGCTTTAGGCTGTTCCTTTTTTCTGAACGTTATAACTAGACCCCTCAGGGTTACTTTGGCCATGTTGTGAACTAAGTATGAGATTGTCGTGTAGTGTATGTTGTACCTGGAGATATATCCACTGGTTTTGTGAAGTTTCCTAATAATCCGAGCAATAAAGCTCCTAGATAGCTCAATCGACTAATACGTATGCTACAAGACATTCGACCTCTGCGCTAGCTTAGCCTAATGCGGGATTCACGGTATAATGTCCCCACCAGCCGGAACTTTTGTCCCCCAACCCGTGAAGACAGTGACAGCGACACCCATACCATATACAAAATATGAGGGTGTCAGGAACACCCCTTAGCTACTGCATCTTGGCAGTAGAGTGCCGCGGGAATCCTATTGTTCTGCAGTGACAGTGTGGCAGACACCGTATAGTATTTGTATGGTGACTTCCATATTGTATACTACTGACTAAAATTTTTTTTCGTTGAAAACATTTTATTTTGACTCTAAAATGTAGAATGCAAGATAAATTCGGATGTGGCACTTGAATCTATCCAGTGCAGTCCCAGACAGGTGCCCCGTAGGCTATGTGGGAATTGACCCGACAGTATGGCCCATACCATCAAAAAACGTTAAACTAATATGGTGTGCTTGACACCCTCTAAAATAACGCTAACAGCTAGCTAGCTACCCTATCAACTTTTATTCAAAAAGTAGAGGGTGTCTAAGACACCCTGTTGTGAAGGGTGTGCCTGCCACAGGGTGGGGTACATAAGTTCCAACTGGTGGGGACATTATAACGTGAATCCCGCATAACTGGTTAGTCCAACTTATGATCTCTTGTTGTGAATCTTATACAGAAATCATAAACTAACAGGCACGGTGGACAGTAAAAATATATACAAATGTTAATGTGAGATCATGTCGCAAAAGTTAACAAAAATATGCAATGTGTACATGATGTGATTTTGGTAAAACCGTAAACAGATAATATACATATTTAATAATTTTGGCTTCAATGCTATGATCGATTTTAACAGCTTGAACAAATTATGTGCATAACAATTGTCACGAATTAGCAACAGCATTATCATTATATTTTTGTCGCTTTACTTCAAATGAAGCACCTGCCGTTGTTGTGACAGCAAAATTTAGTTTAAAATTACTATCGATACTACGACTTTTAGAGACAAAACTGAAATTTGAAATATTGAAATTTGATTTTTTATACCTTTAAACAAAGAAACCATCCCACTGTCGAGTTGAACCATAACTGTATGGCTGCCTGCAGTGTTACTGGCCTCTTGCTGCGTGAATTTTAGATTGTATTTAGAATAGCGTTAGGCACATTATTGATCCCGAGTCGTTTGTCGTGCAGTAGCGCTCGATAACCGCTTACAACGGTAGTTTACCGCGTGCTATTAAGATGGATCTAAGAGCCCGTTACTGTAGTTTATGCTTGTCGTTTTTTTGCAAATCCAATATGGAACCGACATGGTGTCGATCGCGGAGCTGTCATGAATTACTCCTGCTTAACCAAAATCAGTAATAAGTTAAGATATAGCAACTAAGATTATACTTTGATCAATTATTCTTGCTGCAAATTACGCATATTTAAACTAAAGTAATCAATAAGTTGAAAGTTCCTTGCTGCTATATCTTCGATTCTATGATTGACAAAATCCGTATAATTTTTGTTCAACCAAACTTATCACTTAATTGTTGAACGATATGTGGAGAAATATGTCTCCTGTTTACAAGTACTAAAACTGTTACTACGGAAATAACCTTTGTGGCACCTAAAGGTAGCATCCGATCTATAAGCAACCACAATGCAAATGGCTATAGCGCTCCTGCAAAAAAACTATTCAGGATTTTTGTAAGAATATATACTCAGCAATTTTAAGAACCAAGAACGACATAAATGTATCCAGCAGTTTTTTATGGGAATATCGGGTATTTCAATATGTTACTCATATACTTTCGTGGTTAATGCACTGTGCCAGAGACTTCGAGCATTTTGAAAACAGATTTCAGAGTTTTTTCAAGATGTAATCCCCGGTAATATGGAGTGACCCATATACTGGTATATTGAAAAGTTTAAAATCCCGGTTTCTGAAATGGTATAAAATGTTCGTGGTGGGCTATAGATAACCAAACCATCGTATTCAATGTACAAATAAATATACACCATTCATGATGCCTGTGTAGCAACCCGAATTTATTGCCACTTTTAAAATAAGTTCAATTAGCGGTTTTGAATAAATAAGGAGGCCACCGGATACACTCGGAGTTATGATTCGGTTACACTCGGATACACTCGGATACACCCGGATACACTTGGAGTTATGACTCGGAGTTATGATTCGGTTTTGAATAAATAAGGAGGCCACCGGATACACTCGGAGTTATGATTCGGTTACACTCGGATACACTCGGATACACCCGGATACACTCGGAGTTATGACTCGGAGTTATGATTCGGTTTTGAATAAATAAGGAGGCCACCGGATACACTCGGAGTTATGATTCGGTTACACTCGAATACACCGGAGAAGGAGGAGGTGAAAAAAAGGAGGGGAGGAGATGGTGGGTGAGGAAACTCGGATACACCCGGATACACTCGGAGTTATGACTCGGAGTTATGATTCGGTTTTGAATAAATAAGGAGGCCACCGGATACACTCGGAGTTATGATTCGGTTACACTCGGATACACTCGGATACACCCGGATACACTTGGAGTTATGACTCGGAGTTATGATTCGGTTTTGAATAAATAAGGAGGCCACCGGATACACTCGGAGTTATGATTCGGTTACACTCGGATACACCCGGATACACTCGGAGTTATGACTCGGAGTTATGATTCGGTTTTGAATAAATAAGGAGGCCACCGGATACACTCGGAGTTATGATTCGGTTACACTCGGATGGGGGGGTGTGGTTGATAAGGAGGGGATATCTTCTTCGGTTCCGGATTGGGATCCGGATCCGGGTGCGGAGTGTGGTTGAAAAGGAGGCGGATCGTTGTGGTTCTGGATCCGTATCCTGGAGTTAGTGGAGTTGTGGTTTGGTGGAATTAGGAGGCGGATCTGGAGTTGATGGTTCTGGATCCTGGATACGGATCCTGGAGTTGTGGAGTTGTGGTTTGAATAAGGAGGCGGATCCTGGAGTTGATTGGTTCTGGATCCTGGATATCGGATCCTGGAGTTGGGAGTTGTTGGTTTGATGGAGGCGGATCCTCGGAGTTGATTGGTTCTGGATCTGGATCCGGCTCCTGGAGTTGCCGGAGTTGTTCGGTTTGAATAGCTAGGCCGGATCCCGGAGTTGATTCGGTTCCTGGATCCGGATCCTCGAGTTGCCGGAGTTGATTCGGTTTGTAGGAGGCCGGATCCCGGAGTTGATCGGTTCCCGGATCCCGGATCCGGATCCGGAGTTGCCGGAGTTGATTCGGTTTAAGGAGGCCAGATCCCGGTGATCGGTTCCCGGATCCGGATCCCGGAGTGCCGGAGTGATTCGGTTGTAGGAGGCGCGCCGGAGTCGTTCCCGGATCCCGGATCCGGCTCCGGAGTGCCGGGTGATTCGGTGAAGGAGGCCCGCGGGCCCGGGGTGATCGGTCCCGGATCCCGGATCCCGGGTAGCCGGGTGATTCGGTTGTAAAGGAGGCCGGATACCCGGGTTCTATTCGGTTACCTCGGATACCCGGATACCCGGATACCTCGGGTTAGATTCGGGTTTTTTGCATATTCTTGGATAGTATCGCGGAAAGGAGAACCGGGAATCAGGAAGGGTTCCCATCTTTTCAGCTATACCCCTAGTCTCTGGACCCTCCTCTGCGTGCTTGCCGGGTGCTGTCGCGTCGTGCGGGGTTTATTGCGATGCGTCGTATCGTTCCATAGCCGGCGGTTGTCGCGAGGCGAGAGGGGGGGGTATGCTCCGGAACGGGGATACGGTAGTACCGGGGGGGCCGGAAAAGGGGGCGCAAAGAAATTTGTCAGCGGTATGAAAGGTACGTGTGCGTCAGGAGGCCGTTCCACGACACAGGAAGAATACAACGGAAGGAGCAAAAACTACAACCCATCTTTTTGCCAGCAATATGGAAGGTACGTGTGTGTCGGTGGCCGCTCAACGGCACAGGAAGAATACAACGGAAGGAGAAAAAGCTATAACCCATCTTTTTTGTCAACGGTATGGAAGGTACGTGTGCGTCGGTGTTCAACGACGCAGGAAGAAAACAATGGAAGGAGCAAAAGCTATAACCCATCTTTTTGTCAGCGGTATGAAAGGTACGTGTGCGTCGGTGGCCGTTCAACGACACAGGAAAAACACAACGAGAAGAGCAAAAATTATGATCCATTTTTAAGTCAACGGTATATAAGATACGTCTGCGTCGGGTGGCCGTTCAGCGACACAGGAAGAACACAACGGGAGGAGCAAAAACTATAATTTATCTTTATGTCAACGGTATATAAGGTACGTGTGCGTCGGTGGCCGTTTAACGGTACAAGAAGAACACAACGAGAGGAGCAAAAACTATAACCCACCTTTATGTCAGCGGTAAAAAAGGTACGTGTACGTCGGGTGGCCGTTGAACGACACAGGAAGAATACAACGGAAAGAGCAAAAACTATAACCCATCTTTTTTGTCAACGGTATCTAAAGTACGTATGCGTCGGTGGCCGTTCAACGACGCAGGAAGAATACAACGGAAGGAGCAAAAACTGTAACCCATCTTTCTGTCAGCGATATGGAAGGTACGTGTGCGTCGGTGGTTGTTTAACGACACAGGAAGAATACACCGCGAGGAGCAAAAACTATAAGCCATCTTTTTGTCAGCGGTATGGAAGGTACGTGTGCGTCGGTGGCCGTTCAACTATACAGGAAGAATACAACGGAAGGAGCAAAATAACCCATCTTTTTTTGTCAACGGTATGGAAAGTACGTATGCGTTGGTGGCCGTTCAACGACGCAGGAAGAAAACAATGGAAAGAGCAAAAACTATAACCCATCTTTTTGTCAGCGGTATGGAAGGTACGTGTGCGTCGGTGGCCGTTCAACGGCACAGGAAGAATACAACGGAAGGCGTAAAACTATAACCCATCTTTTTGTCAGCGGTATGAAAGGTACGTGTGTGTCGGATGGCCGTTCAACGACACAGGAAGAATACAACGGAAGGAGCAAAAACTATAACCCATCTTTTTTGTCAACGGTATGGAAGGTACGTGTGCGTCGGTGGCCGTTCAGCGACACAGGAAGAACACAACGGAAGGAGCAAAAACTATAACCTATCTTTCTTTTTTGTCAACGGTATGAAAGGTACGTGTGCGTCGGTGGCCGTTCAACGACGCAGGAACAAAACAATGGAAGGAGCAAAAACTATAACCCATCTTTTTGTCAGCGGTATGGAAGGTACGTGTGCGTCGGTGGCCGTTCAACGACACAGGAAGAATACACCGGGAGGAACAACACTATAACCCATCTTTTTGTCAACGGTATGGAAAGTACGTATGCGTCGGTGGCCGTTCAACGACGCAGGAAGAATACAACGGAAGGAGCAAAAACTATAACCCATCTTTTTGTCAGCGATACGGAAGGCACGTGTGCGTCGGTGGCCGTTCAACGACACAGCAAGAATACAACGGAAGGAGCAAAAACTATAACCCATCTGTTTTTACGGAACCGGATATCATGTGCTGCGGGTCTACTTATGCAGACAGTATTAATACATGACACTACAACAGAAATGGCTCATGCATATACATATAACTAATGCTGTTGCCACTCCCACCACTGACAAAACACTTCTAATAAATAGATACGAGTGTGGAAATAGAGAGAGCAGATACGACTACAATCCACATCGAAATACACTGCGTGAAACTTATTGAGGTTTACTTGAGCTTTTGCAACTTGCTATTTGAAAATGCTATATAACATATAATTAATGCTGTTACCATTCACACCCAGTCTCGCGGTTAGTCTATAGCTGAGACCTCCCAAACCGTGTCAGGTAGTAGTCCAAAAAGCGTGTCAGTGAGGCTCCCCAAACCATGTCAGCAATACTAGATCCCTCCTGACAGATAGCCCAGTCCCCTGGGGCTCCGCGGTTTCCATCCCCAGCCCTACCCCCGCCCTGAGGACGAGTAGAAGGCAAAAATTGAGAGAAAATAGACAAAACTAGGACAAAATAGGTTAAAATCGACCGAAATTAGGCAAAAATTAAGAAAAATTTTACGTACCCAAAAACTTCGAAAATTTCTCACTCCATGACGGCCCCTTCCCGCAACACGGCTTATACCCTCTGACAGTACAGACTTCGAGCATATATGCATGTCAGTGAACCCCCTCCAAAATTTATTTAGCCATCACTGCATAATAGACTGAAGCCCACCTCGAGTCGGAGGCCCTCGCTTGGAGAGTAGGAGAGACTAGACGCCGTATTTCACACCACTGATATAACAATTCTAATAAAAAACCGAGTGTTGAAATACATAAACCGGCTACGACTATGATCCACATCGAAATACACTGTGTGAAACTTATCGAAGTTTGCTCGAGTTTGTACAACTTGCTATTTTCGGTGACTTCCGTTAAATAATATGCATCTCCATCAACCATCTCTTGCAGTTTGGTCACAAAACCGAGGTCAATTAGCCAGTTTATTCCAATGTTTAATTGAGCGAGGTGTTGACGGAAGAGTAGATTGTCAGTAGCCAACGATTTTCGGAGTAGTCCAACAAAGTTAGGATTTGCCAGTTTATCATCTTCAATAAACACAATCTTCTGCGCGCACGTAAAGTTCAAGCAATGTCGAAGAATATTATTTCCATTCAACGAGTACGTGAACGATTTTCGTCGCAAACAAATTTCTCTATACACATGACACATGTCTCGTTCGGTTCGCAAAGGTAACCAGGATCCAATACCTTTATTTATGCATGAGTAAACTTAAGCTGCGCCCCTTACCATCCTCTTTTGACAAAAGCGATTGCCATTCAGTTGTACACTGAACACAAATTTCATTTTTGCGTTAAAGAACAGAAATTAGTCCTTTTCATATTCCATACATTATAATTTGAAAATGTTCGCGAACACACTGGTGTTAAAGTACAGGGACCGAATTGCATTCGCTAATGGCGTTATGGAACAGAAAAATGTCGAAACTGGATACGGCTGTTGAAATTCGAGTTTTGTTCGCTAACAACGTTTTGTGTATGGTGTCAAAAGAGGATGGTTGGGGGCGCATCTTAAGTTTACTGTTGCATTATTTCTTGAAATCGCGGATCTTCTTCAATGATTCTCCAAACGTGAGTTCGCTTGTCATTGTGAAGAACAAATGTGAAATTGTCGTATTTTATGGCATATGCAGCTTGCTCGGGATTAGAAAATGGTACGTACTGTTGTACAAATTGATGAGCTAAAATATTGCCGTTAAAAGCGTTCGAAAGTATGATAAATGCAAACCAGGCTGACATATTCCACAAGTTCGTTGCCTGTTGTGCCGTATTTAAATTTGCCATACATTTCGTGAAACGAATAAACAAAACTGAACCCAAATGAAACATGAAGATCATTATAACTACCGTAAGCCACGTTTTTGTGTCGAAAACCTTCCACCAATCTAAAGAATCGGATGTGATAAAACTGTCGATATTAAAATATAGCCCACCTCGCAATCGTGTGTTAAGTGGGGGCGATATTGTCGAATAATTAAAGATCATTGTATTAGCAACAACATCGGGCATCACCAAATCAATAGATCCTGACCGAAGAGATTTTAGAACGGATAAAAACTTCTCCTTCCCTGTTATGTTTGAGTTACTGAAAACAGGATGCTCAATGAACATGTAGTCAGCGTGCGTCAAATGAAAAAGCAGTGCTGCTAACTTTGGTAAGAACATGGCGCGGTCTTGGCATACATGTATTGTGGTATTAAAACATAAGCTGTAGCCTCCTGCTCGATCATTGAAATAGGCTGGGAATCCTAAAACTTTAAATAATGGTACGTTTATCATCTGTATAAGAAGGCCAAGAGGAGTAGGAGTTTTTTGCTTCACCCGATCAAAGTGAATGCTGAAATTACAATCTGGAAACGGAACACTAAGCAAGCTATAATAATATAAAGTGTTTAATAAATTGTGTATTATCTAGATAAATCGGGCTTAAATAAACCTAAATAACATAACGTTAATCACAATTCACTATATGACACTAAAGAGAACACTGAAAATGCTCTTTAAGTTGATGCGTATGTCTACATTGTGTGCGTTATACACCTGTGTTTGTTATTTTGTCACGTCAGTTCACGATATCCTTACACATATGACTTATGACTTATCAATGTGGACACGAGTTGTGATGCATCAACACGCAAATTTAACATTGCAATTTAGTGACGGAGAACACTTGAAACGTCGTTCCAATCGCGTTTTCTCGTATACTATTATGCACTTATAATCCTCAAACTCAGCTTTCCGATTCAGCATATTATTTGATGAACAAGAACAATTGTGTGGAGTCGGCAAATGTACGCGTACGCAAATTGTATACGTATATCACGAAGCCCATGTTCCCGTTAGCTAAACGGCGAATACAGATGGTAGAATTTTGGCTGAATTTTTGTACGATTCCACTCATAATTTCGACATGCAAATTATACAGCGTACACACCTAAGTGGACTTTTACGCACTACACATGGTTTTGGTTTTATTTTTCACAGCTGTACGTGAAATAGTTTATAAATATTTCATCTATTCTCGCTCAATCAGAGTCATTTAACTGTTTGCATACGTTGCTGCTGATACCATAGCTATTTTTCATGATAATTTCATGTTGTTTTAGGTCTATGAATTATCGTAACTGATTGATGCTTAGCACTTACAAGAAATCATAGACTTAAATAAGGCAATTTTGAAAAGTGGAACCGGTAACATGATAAGGTAGGTACGCGCCACACAAGGACGGCCGGAAATAGGTTGAAATTAGTAAAAGTTATGTCAGAACATTAGCCACACTTTTTTATTAGCGTTATACGTCATCTATTAATGTAGCCCTCTTATGCTCAGTGTCTTCATGACCTGATATGCATTGTGCAACGTTAGTTCAACTGGGATTCTTACGCGTTGTGTGTTTGCACGCTCATCCTTTTGCGCTCAATTTGCTTTCAAGCACTGTGCCACAGCTCGAAATCGTATAGTCGCCATTGTATAAAATTTGCAGCTAAATTTACCTGGTTCAATTTAAAGACACAGCAAATGTTATACTAAATAACCAGTGAGCCATGGAATATAACTAAAAATTTTAAACATAATGAAATAACGAAAATTTATGGAAAGCTCGGAATTGCCAAGATATACTAGGCTACGCAAACAAAAACAGCATATGAACTACGGCGTATGAGACAGCCTTGTATAAATCAGTTGATATCATCTGGCTTTGTGAATTGATCTTATATTATTGTATGACTATATCATTTTGCGTATATGCATATTGTATAACTTTTATTATTTTAATTGCAACGATGGGGTGGCGTCATAATAAGATATGTAACAGTAGCCTTTAATATTTAAGTCTTGCGGACGACACTTTCCAGCTTATGCCTTACCTGTGAGGATGTACGTTGAAGGTAAAAAAAAAGTTCAGGCACAGTTAGCTTCATAAACCCTTTGGAAAAACAAATGAAATTTAAAATAGAAACAAATAATCTTCCTGGGAGCTGCGATAAAAGCGACGTAATGCCTTCGCAAGTATCGGTCCATCGAATTCTTAAAAAATTAATAAACCAGACCAGTTTAGTTATTAGCTTTATGAACTAATTCGATTAACTATAAGTGTCCTTATGAGCCGAGAGCCTTTGTAGCTACGTGTAAATTTTTTGTTCCTTACATAAAAATATTTTGTTTCCTATAAATAATTTACATAATCAGGAAAAAATCATGCGTTCAATTTTACTTTCTAGTTTTTATAAACTTCGATCAGGCCGTATGGCGCAGTGTTCCAAATTACAAAAAATACTGGCAAGACCCTCTTGTTTATTTCTGATCTTTTCATGTCAAAATTTTTCATTTGATATAATGACTTTTGCAGCCTAACAGAAACTGACAATTAATACTTCGAAGAATTTAACCACTGACGGATAAGCTTGGAATAACACAGTACCGGCTATGGATTAAGTATAAAATGGAAATTTGAGATCTACGAACGGAAATAGAGAATAAGGTCGCCGAAATCAACAGTAAGTATATCTATGCTATGCCGAAAATAATTTTATAATTTATACGAGTTGTTGATTCACTGACAAGAGGAATAAAATAGCTATAAAACGAAAATTGAGGTCTGCGCAAGGAAATAGCAAAGAAGATCGCCGAAGCCAGTATTTTTGTGCCATACCGAACATAACTTTACGGTACGAGTTGTTGATGTATTGACAAGAGGAATAAGTTATAGGTATAAAAACGAAAATTGAGGTCTAAAAATGAAATAGCGAAGGAAATCGCCGAGGTCAGTAGTTTTATGTTATATCGAAAATAATTTTATAGTTAGAGTTGTTGTTCTATTTACAAGAGGAATAAATTAGGCATAAAAATGGAAATTGATGTCTAAACATGAAATAGCGAAGGACACCTCAGAAGAAAGTATTTTTATGCTAATACGATGAAATGATTGACTTGATTATAGTTTTTACAACGGTACTGTATCACATGTGATCCGTCGAACAATTTCCAATGTAATGCTGCTTTTTGTTGCATCTGCGATTACAAAAATTTTCAAGGATGCTGAAAACAATTGCGCGATGCATTTTAATGTGTTTCTCTCAGATATTTCGTCTCTGGAATGGTACTGTGTTCTCTTGGACTCCCCTTCTACAACCATGCATTATGTCGCAATATTGAATCTAATACTATCATTTGTTTCATCTGTGATATAGATGATTTCGAGGTTGCTAAAACGATGTACTGGTTAATTGAGAAATATCTGTAACATTTGTGTGTCTGTGAGTGTGTTTGCGTGTGTCTGTGTTTGCGTCTACCTGTCTGTTTTCTGTGTGTATCTCTGTTTGTGCGTGTCTGTGGGTGGCTGTATGCGTGTGTGAGTGTGGGCGTGTGCGCGTATGAGTATGAGCGGGTGTGTACGTGAGGGCGTGTGTGTCTGAGTGTGTATGTGTGTGCGTCTGTTCTGCCTGTGTGCTTGTCCGTGTGTGCGCGAGTATGTGCGTGTATGCGTCTGCGTGTGTCTCTATGTGTCTGTATGTGCCTGCGTGTGTCTGAGTGTGTGGCTGTGTGTGCATGTGTGTGTCTGTGTCTTTGTGTGTGTCTGTCTGTGTTTATGTCTGCCTGTGTGTATCTGTGTGCGTGCGTGAATGTGCCTGTGTCCGTGCTTGTGTGCGCATGTGTGCCTGTGCGCGTGTGTGCTTGCGTGTGTGCGTTCGAGTGTGCGTACGTCAGTGCATGTGTGCGTTCGATTGTGTGCTATGTACGTGGTTGTATGCGTGTATACGTACTTGTGGGTGCGTGTGTGTGTATGAGTGTATGTCTGTGTGTGTCTGATTGCTCGTTCACAGAATAATGCGCCAATCTACTCGAAAATCTTTGTTACATACAACATGTCGTATATAACAGTGTTAGATAGGACATGTCGTAGGTACCTATGTTACATGCGTACCAGAGTAACAGAGTTATGTACGACATGCCGTGCGTAACTGTGTTATACAATGCATACCGTATGCAACACTGGAGTGCCTGCAACTTGGGTCCTAAATTAAATATATTGTAACAGTGCATCTCAAAATGCCGCTGTCGGGCAATTTGAGACGTACTGTTACAATATATTTTCGAGACATACTGTTACTTTGGACAGCATCCAATATATATTGGATGCTCTCTATTTTCCCCAGTTGGAAAAACGTAACGGATATATGGAGGAGTTACCTGGATCCTGTGATCATGTTTCTTTTATGAAATAGTCTTTACCATAGGCACTACGAATTGTAAAATGTTACTTTAAGTAACTATTGCTCTGTTCTCAAACTTTTTTCGATTCTGTTTCAGATTCATTTAAAACGGTTCTGAACTAAAATTTGACTTGAATTCTATAATTGTATTGTGAAGCGATTACCACTTCACGCGGACGCGGATTGAGGACTCCTATGACTTAAAGAGATTTATACATTATACAAATATGTACATATTAGATGTATGTTTTATGTTGGGTTATGTGTGTACGTCTTTTCTTCTGTATTTCATTCTTCTCGCACGTTTCCAATATTCTGAAAGATTCTAGCGGCGTCGGCAAAATATTGAAATATGAAATTGACATGCATCGTAGGTGTCGTAGGCCTATCAATTAGGGGTGGGTAGATGGTCAATTTGCGAAAGTTCTTTGTGGAGGTAGGCTAGGGGGTAAATGTCTGACATGTTTAAGAACTCAAAAAATTTCATTTCAATTTTTGCCAATTTGCAAGAAACTTTTCTTAATTTACCTTATATTCCCAATTTCACCCCAATTTTGGCACTTTTCGCACTATTTTCTATCAATTTTCGAATTTTCGCTTCAGGTAAAATGATAAATTTGGATTAATGGAGGTGGTCTGACCCATTGGGGGTAATGCAACTTCCCTTATCGACGCCTATGATGTACAGGATTTCGCTTCGCTTTGAACCACCGTCAAATATATATGCGTTGAATTTAACTCTCACATTCAGCAAATTACTTTGCATTTATCTGCAACCTAAACCAAATATCCTTGTGCATCAAGAGGAGGCGATTACTATTCTCCCGCTTATATGCTAACTAGGTAATTGGTTGCATTATAGCTTATTATATAATAGCTTTATTGGTTGCACAATCCGACGACTTATCCATTCATAAACGCAGAGCAAATTGTTAACTATCCCATTTGTTGCAAAAATATTTTAGATGAAGAAGATCGCTAAAAACTAGATGTTGTGAGACCAATGGGTTTAGCATGATTGCTGTTTTAAATTTGAATAGTCACTATGAAACATAATAGATCCGGCGCAACAGAATGCTAAAAATCTCAGTTCAGGGGTACGAATCATAGTGGCGCGCTTTAAAACAAATGGGACAAGTTTTGCTAAGATAAAACGATAACGACAACATGTAGTTTGTCTCTTTCCCGAATATTTTATCACCCCTACTTTGCAAGCTAAATAATCTGAGATCGCGAAGAATTCAACGATGTACGTCTGTCACACAAGCGACACACGCAAAAGTGAAATCTTACTTTATTTACACTTAACTATTCTAAAATCGTAAACGATAACAGTAAAATATCTATGAATATTGATCTAAAATATTACTTGTGGCTATTTATTGCGTACTTTCGACGATGGTCCGAATTATCGACATACTGGTTGTTGTTATTCCATTACCATATAGATTATTGGCACGAACCAAAATCTGCATTAATTTTGGTATCAACTTGGTTGTCGCTTAACGCCTGCTTGCAGGAAGGCAAGGTGACGTACACATAAATTCTTTTATGGTTATGTGTCAAGGATTAACCAGACTCATCGAATAAAGGCAAATAGTTTAGTACAAACCGTTCCTGAGCTGTAGTCGTTGTGGAAATACAACTCCCGCTAAATTTAGAAATACAATTTACTATAGTTAAAATTAAATTTCCGGCCAAATTGAGGTGAAAACGGGTACAGATAAAGTAATTCAAAAAGACACATTTTGAAACATCATTGGCATTTGAACATCCCATCAATTGCAATGAAAAGTATTTAATATTCTCCATCAGTCTGCAACTGCGGCACTTACTGCTAAGAAGAAATGAAGACTGGTGGCCTGAACGAATCCCCAACATTTCACACATACTGAACGTTTGAGCAAATCGGTGCCGTCATTTTCAAACTGCTACAAACACACTAAAATTGGTCTAAATTGACATTGGAACAAGCTCACTCTAATTTTCTCACAGAGGGACTTTTCCTAGTGATATTTGCATGACGTGAGTATATAGTCAGCACATGACCACAATATTTTGCCAAATTTTGACCTAAATTGGTCCATTGATTGTCAAATTACAGACAAAAGCTTAAAACACTGTAACATAATTATAATAACTTAAATTAATAAACTTAATTCCGATATAAAATGAGGCTCAATTGTATTATTACATCATGGAATGGGTGATTTGCATGATATCAAATCGATATGAGCCAAATATAGAATCATGAAAATTTAAACTAAATTATTTAAACCACTGCTAAGCATGAGCCCACAACGTTACATTTGATAAAAGTTGGACGTGACAAAAGAGGATTTTATCCCGTTTCTTATCTGAAAGAATGAAATTTTGCAGTGATATTTCCATTTCTAGTAAGACATCTTGTCATACTAAACTATGAAAATTTCAGCCAAAACTCTCTGACAACTTACTCGGTTTTGGGCCAACTTTGACCTGACACCGGGATTGTTCAATTCAATTGCATGATAAGTTTCGCATACTGCCCAATAATTACATTAATATATTCGAACCGAGAACTCCAAAAATGTACCTAAAATTAATACTAGTTATCGTTATGCGTTTAACAGTATGTTGACGACGTATTCCTGACTCACATTACTTGTAAGATATCTGATAATGTAACAGGTAAATAATATGCGTAAAACAGCAATACATAGGTTGAGTAATGCGGGATTCACGTTATAATGTCCCCAACAGTTGGAACTTTTGTCCTCCTGCAGTGTAGACTATACCGTAAAGACGGTGACAGTGACACCCACACCATATAACAAAATATGAGGGTGTCGGGCACACCCCTAGATACCTCATTTTGGCAATGTAGTATTTCGGTGTTTTATGCTTGCCAATGCGGTGTTTTTAGGGTATCCTGTAGGCCCTATGTAAAATGACCCCACGGGGTGGCGGAAACCCTCAGGAAAACGAAAAAGCAACGTCGGTTCATAGACACCGTCTGAAATAAGCCAACCTATTAGCTAGCTTTGTTTGAAATTTATTTGAAACTTTATTTAAAAACACAGGGGTGTCTAAGACACCATGTAGTCTAGGATGTGCCTGCCACTGTGTGGGGTACATAAGTTCCAAGTGGTGGGGACATTATAACGTGAATCCCGCATAAGGCTTAGTACCATACCCAATCGGGAAAATAATTTTGCAACTTATTATATGAACGCCTCAATTTTATGTTGAGAGTCTGGAGAAATTAAAATGATATATAATAATAAATTTATTGCTCCAAACAAATATGAGAATTGGGTATTATGATTAAGGAATTGTTGGAAAGTACCTGTTATTTGAAACTAGATTTGGACTAAAACTAAGTGGTTAATCAACTTTGGTGATTTGTTACTGTTTGACTTCAAAATAATGTTTGCTTTAAACCTTTCGTAACTTCCGTCCAGATTGTTTCACAAAAATTCTGGGCAGTTCTGATCTCCACTGTATCTTATTGACGTTGATATGTAGATACGTGTGCAGACATATATTGCTCGTAAGTATCAATATGAAAATGAAACCTCAAGTAACTGGAGATACGCCGCTTACGGTTTCATGTTTTTAAAAATGTACCAAAAGTCTCATTAATCACTTTCAGGTTTGTACCATGCGTTACATATTAAATGTGTGGTGTGTTAAGTACACTGGAGGTAATGTGATAAAATTATTAAAGACAAAGATAAACTCATATGGACTCATGAGACGCTGTATGCGAATATGATTACATAAAATATGAAATTGTGAAGTAAATTTCAAATAATTTCAGCAGCATTAGAAGAAAATAAAGATGTCAGCTCACATTTGTTTTTGATCAAAATCTTTAGACAATAGTAAATAAAATAACCTGTTACTAATTTTCATTTATTGAACGCTATCCATATTATTACGTCTGCTTCCACGCGTGTTTTTATTCGCTCGCTTTGTGGCGTTTTTAAGGAACCGAGAAGTCGCGCTTAGAAAGCTCAATGTTTTGCAACAATGCTATCGGTGTTTAATTTCTGGCATCGGCTTATGTTTGTCAAACATTGCACCATACACATATTAATTCACGTGTTAAAAGAGTTAAAAATATGGCAAACTTTTATTTCAAGAATTTCAAAGCTCTTTAGCTGCTCATTGGGCAACATTATGGCAACTCATATAATAATTCCAGGAAATCTCGATTAAACCTGTGACTTTTACAACACCATTACATCGCCAATAATATATTTATTTAAGCTTGCGTTGGTAACTTTGTGTCATTCAACTTGTTAACTCTAAAGTCAAAACTTAATTGCGCAACAACAATGATTTGTGATTATTAGTTTTAAAAACATTCGATGATAAACTAAAGATGTTCAGCATTTTCTACGTTTTGCTAAACGCAGATTAAATTTTATTTATTCATATTATGAGTGGAATAGCAACAATCATTGCTAACCCAAAAGAAATTGGGAACAAAAATATATTGACAGACGATTAAATACTCTACCAAGACAAAAAGGGTTTGAACTACAGATTTTGTACCATGTCGCAACTATTGTAATGCTCGCGCACCAAGATGGTGGAATTGGATGCTTGTATAGATCGTAAGAAAATCATAAAATCATTGTAAATCATTCCTAACCCAAAAGAAATTGGGAACAAAAAATATATTGACAGACGATTAAATACTCTACCAAGACAAAAAGGGTTTGAACTACCGATTTTGTACGATGTCGCAACTATTGTAATGCTAGTGCACCAAGATGGTGGAATTGGATGCTTGAATAGGTTGTAAGAAAATCATAAAATCATTGTAAATCATTGCTAACCCAAAAGAAATTGGGAACAAAAAATATATTGACACACGATTAAATACTCTGCCAAGACAAAAATGGTTTGAACTACCGATTTTGTACGATGTCGCAACTATTGTAATGCTCGTGCACCAAGATGGTGGAATTGGATGCTTGAATAGGTTGTAAGAAAATCACAAAATCATTGTAAATCTTTGCTAACCCAAAAGAAATTGGGAACAAAAAATATATTGACAGACGATTAAATACTCTACCAAGACAAAAATGGTTTGAACTACCGATTTTGTACGATGTCGCAACTATTGTAATGCTCGTGCACCAAGATGGTGGAATTGGATGCTTGTATAGATCGTAAGAAAATCATAAAATCATTGTAAATCATTCCTAACCCAAAAGAAATTGGGAACAAAAAATATATTGACAGACGATTAAATACTCTACCAAGACAAAAATGGTTTGAACTACCGATTTTGTACGATGTCGCAACTATTGTAATGCTAGTGCACCAAGATGGTGGAATTGGATGCTTGAATAGGTTGTAAGAAAATCATAAAATCATTGTAAATCATTGCTAACCCAAAAGAAATTGGGAACAAAAAATATATTGACACACGATTAAATACTCTGCCAAGACAAAAATGGTTTGAACTACCGATTTTGTACGATGTCGCAACTATTGTAATGCTCGTGCACCAAGATGGTGGAATTGGATGCTTGAATAGGTTGTAAGATTAGAATTTATAGTGCTATACATTTTTAAACTAAAAACAATATCATTAAACTTACTAATTGAGGTAGCGTTGATTAATACACTATTTGTGATTATTATAGTTGATTAAGAATGAAATAAATTGAAAATTGAGCTGGTTTCAGTGTCCGCTCTGGTATCTCGTTGCATACGCATTGCTATAGTTCCCGAATTGATTTGATTAATATGCATTTGTGCCAAATTTTTCGACATAACTCTATCTTTGTTTTGTGAATTTTGAATATGCATACAAAAATTGCAACAAGTGCATTATATGAAATATTTTTGGCATCAAATTAATTTGGGCTAAGTAAAATAACAAAATTCTATTGGTATATGTTTGTTCTTAACCAGTGAAACACGGAGTGCTTTGTTTGGTCCGATCAAAACGATTCTACATTTCAACCGCATCAGCAACAATATGCAATCATCTCACTTGCATGGGATGTACGCACCAATATTCCATCTGCAACCTATTCAACATTTTAATCCAAAACGGTAAATTTCATAGCGTATAAGTGAACCACTGCAGATCAGTTCAGTACATACATGCTTGAGGTCCTAGGTCGGAGAGGGGTACCCGGGCTCTCGGGGTCGGGGGGATCGGACATCGGATTCGCAGGGGAGATGAACCACGCTGGATGAGGTACACATGGTTTGAGCGCCTGCGCTCGCCGCCAAAGGGGTAGGGTGATCGACCTGTCTTGGGGGTTGGTCTGCGCTTCCCGCCGATATAAAGCGGAGGTCAGCCCCCCTATCCCCCGCTATGGGCATGTATGGTTCAATTCCATACAGTAAAATAGAACGTTAGCGATAAAAAACAAAAATCCAGATAATAATAACGCTATTAGCTAAGAAAATTTCGCAAGCAATACTAGCTGTTGATAACGTTAAACCAGCTACAAGCAAAGCAAAATTGGAAATGATGTAAAGCTAAAGATTGCCTACTTATTTTATATTGCGATTCATTCGCAGTAGTTATATGATTTATAAAGTGTAGATGTGATTCATTCTGAAATTTCTGTATGAATCCTAAATCGTTGAGCCAATTTATTCCGTTGTGCAATTTTCGTAACAGTTGCCGTGTTTTGATTCCATCACTGGATTGACTTCTTCTTAACAAGCCAACGACAAGCGAATTCGGTTGACCATTGTCCTCGACAAATAGAAGTTTTCGGGCGCACCAATGTTCAATGCATTCTTGCGGTATTTCATATCCATTCTGACCATATGTGAAAAAATTTTGATATTGACAAATTAATTGGAAAACCTCACACCAGTTTGGTTTCAATAAAGCGTGACCTGGATTACGATTAATCGCAAGTAACATTTTCTGAAATCTGCTATTGTTTTCGATTAAATCCCATACATTATCGTTTTTATCGTCGACTAGAACAAAGCAGAAATTATGGTCATCAATTAAATATGCTGCTTCATCAGGTGTTGAAAACGGGATATGCAATCGCATAAATTCATGCGCTAGCATATTACCATTAAACGCGTTTAACAACAAAATACATCCGAACCAAATTGAAATATTATATAATATTTTTGATGGAGTTGTAAAATCTATGTTGTAGAATATAGTTACAAAAAAGTGTATCAATGCAATATTTATAATAAAACACCATGTCAAGGCGTCGTACACGTTCCACCAACTTAAATGAGACATTTTGTGAATGTGATCAATGTTGAAATAGAACCCACTTCGTACAGATACCGACAGTGGTAGTGATACAGTACCGTAATCCAATATTATGCGCTCAGCAACTATAAAGGGCATCACCATGTCTATTGTGCCGGATTTCAACGCTTCTAAAACTACGAGAAGCCTTTCATGAGATGTAGCATTCGTATCGAGACAATCAAATGGAATGTCCAGGTACGTATAATCAGCATTTGACGTTAGCAAAAATAACAAGTCGGCAAATGAAACAGCAGATTTATCCAATCTGTCTGTACATTCTGCAGAGTTGAAACACGCAGAATAGTTGTCATTTTGTACAAAACAATGAGGGGATGCAAGAATTTTTACACCGTTGTCTTTCGTCATATTATAATACTAAGTTGTAGATATTAGAATTTAAAATAATTTTAACAAGTTGCTGACCTTAAACTACAACCACATAGTGTTTTAGCATCGGTATTAAACACATCGTCCTTTTTAATAATGAAATATGCCTCATATGTTTAAAAGGTATGGCTCAATCGACAGAAAAATACATTTCTGTTGTTCTAACATTCAAAATAATTATCTAGACACCGATCCATAAAAAGGGGACTTCGCATATTTTGATTAAAAGTGTCTCGTGACGGTTGATGTCGCGCTTTTTCCTTGATTCAGAAATATATAATATAGCTTTAGCGCAGTCATATTCGATAGAATTCGCTCGTTTAAAAAATATACCTTCTAGGGATGTATTTATGGAAGACAGCAGTCTACAATAAGGCTTCTTGTTTTCTGTGTATTCTATGAGCTGGAAACGACTGGACCCATCTGATTTGGCTCATATTTTCGTAG